>VDFB02111431.1:0-23495 GCA_007258455.2 Sequoia sempervirens | reverse complement strand
TAATTAGTTAACCAAATGACATGAACCAATAGACGAAGATCCCAAAGAACAAAAAGAAACTTTGAACAGATGCAACCCTCGAACCAGGAGTCACCCCTAATGCCAATAAAGGAAAGGTGAATATCTACAAAAGAAGTAGAACAATAAGAAGAGAAAAACAATATACATAACAGATACAATTTTGATATAGGCCACACATATAGTGATTCAAAAGAAGAACCAACCATGAATACCACAATGAAATTACCCATGTTTGGGCAGGATACAACTAAAGCAATTGAACATGTGTTCATCCTGGAATCCTTTTGACAGAGACATAACTTAACTAGAGATGACATCAAGCTATTTGACTTAGATCAATTTGAGGAGAAACATTACAATGGTACTAGAAGAGCTATCCAAACCATAACAAAGATTGGGATACAATCAAGCAGGATTTCCTAGCAAATTTTGCTACACTAGAACTATACAGAGGAGTAAGTAAACTTCGAGAACTTATGCAAAAAGAAGATGAATCGATCAAAGAATTTGACAAAAGATTTAAAGAGGTCACTAGACACTTGGAAGAACCTCTAAGCGACAAACAAAATATAAAATGGTTCATTTATGGAGTCCTATCAGAAATAAGAATGACACTTGATGGAAGACATTTCAACACATACTTGAAATTGGTTACATTCACCTACTAGATTGAAAATCAGTCATGGCGCAAATAGGACAAAGACAGAGAATACAAAGAATTAGCGAAACTTAGTCTAGGGCTTGAAGAATTAAGATTGCAACAAAAAATTATGACAAAGAGAGACATATATACACCTAGGCCTAACATATAGTGCACTTACTGTAGAAGAGGTCTCATTATACATGAATGTCTCAAAGAACTAGGGGAAAAGAAAGACAATGTGTTACACAAAAACCTCCAGATAGTACCTAGGAAAGTATATTCAGTCTATTGTGGAATGTGCAAAGAGTGGGATGACCATGATACTGAAGACTTCCCATCACAACTATTCTGGTTAAGAGAAGATCCCACTGCAGTCAACAATAAAGATCGACACACATTGACATATGTAAAAGGACTAACATAAAGTAAATTATATGCACATGATACTAAATATAGAGCACTATCACAACAACAAAAACAAGGAAATGGAAACAATAGAAAAACCTAGAGCAATACAATAATAATGGTTCATTCCATGGACGAAGAGGTCAAGGCTGAGGAAGAGGAAGGAGATCAGATACTACATGCTTCAATTGTGGCAAACTGAGACACTTTGCAACTGAATATTGGGGGAAAGAAGAAAACAATGTGGATTTGGCAGCCAAGAAGATCATAATTCCTTCAATTGTGAAAAAGCATGTCAATATTATAAAAACACATCACTACAAACTCAAATTGATGAACCGCAAAACTCTAATACAAACAAAGGAGCAAGACTTCTCCAGAAGGACCTAAGAATCCAAAATAAGAAACAAGGAGATGTCAAAAGGAAGGAAGAGATGAAGGATGCACTGCAAAAGAAAGTAGCACAAGAGATGAGTACCACAAAGACCCTAGAACAAAAGAAAAGGGTAAAGCAATAGTAGTGACTAGACAAGGTAGCAATACTGAAAAACAAGAAGAGGTACTGATAGAAGAAGAGAGCTCAGAAGGGGAAGAAAGTTTCCACCTCACCAAGCAACAACATGACCATATCCTAGAACAGGCTTGGAAAATCATTGAGTAAGAACAAGGAAAGGAAAGAGAGCAAAATGGATTTTTCTCAAAACAAGGATACTAAAACAATTAGCACAAATGGTAGGGAAACATGACTTACTAATAAAATTAAAACAAATTACTAAATACTAGAATAAAAAATCCATTCCACAAGTTAGGATAGTAGGGAAACACTGGAAAACCAGGCCTATCATGGTTAACCTCTAGATCCATAATCGGAAGATCTCTTGGGTAAATGGTTGATTTAGGGGCAGATGTCAATCTAACCCCAAAAAGGATATGGGAATACCTAGGAAGACCCACACTAGAACCTACCCCATACAACATTAGTCTGGTGGATGGTTCTAGAATGAAAACCTTAGGTACTTGGAGACAAGTGGAAGTGAACATTAAAGGAGGTAAATAGATTGTAGATTTTGAAGTAGTCACAATTAAAGAAACATTTGATTCCTTTGATGCACTTCTGGGATTAAGATGGTTTGTAGAATCACACAAAGTAATAAATGCAAGGAAGGAAGAAATTTCATTTGCGGATAACAAAAGGATAGTACACATCCCCTTAGTGAAGAATAAGATGAAACCTACATAGAAGAGGTAAATGCGGAGGAACATGATGACGATGAGAAAAGGCTAAACACCATAACTAAGTTGCCTACAACTGAAATTTGGGAAGAACCCAAATCGAAAGGGGAATTGGAGATAGATGAAACTAATGAAAGCACAAATAGTGAAACTGTACTAGAAGCATGGCTACAAGATGAATTGAAAACATATTCTCACAAAATATTTGGCTCTAGAAGGATATTTATGGTAAGAAAGACGCCAACAAAAGAATATTCCACAAAAAAACATACTGTATGGTATTGGTGCAAATACAAAGAATGGAGAGGAGGAAGACAATGTCTCTCATCAAGTTAACCACATTCCACATGAAATTTCAAACATCAAGTTACCTAAATATTTCAGAGTAGGAGATTTACTGGCATACCTAGTACAAATAGTGCAAACCTTCCCAAATGAAACCCATAGAATTGATACCCTACTGCATACCCTTACTTGCATTGTCGCATGTTGATATAACACACATAAGCACACCATTATCAAATGGGAAACCTTCAAAACCTTGATAAAAGAAAGATTCCTACCAGAAGTAGGAGAATACAAACATACCCACATATGAGGGAGATATCCTATCGCAACATCATTTGGATATATGTATTTACTACTAGGAAGAAAGATATGAGTGTGATGGTAGACTATACATCCAACTTAACTTCTTGACCAAAACATGGTCTATTGACCAAGAGAGACGCGCAAAAACTAAAACATGGAAGAAAATAACACCAAACTTTCTCCATACCTTTTCTTTTTCTAATAAAGATCCTCAAATACATATTGCATTACTACAAATGAAGGAGATCATGTTCAATTCAGAAGAAGATTAGAAAATAGTAGTACCACAACCTCCTTACACACCACCCAAAGAAGGTATATATGAGAACATTAATTGGTTGGACTGGGAAGCAACCAATACAAAGAAACACTGTTGTGCGGTACAAAATGATGAAGAAGAGTAGATCCCAAAAATAAAAATAGACCAAGGTGAAAGAGAAATAGAAGAATCCACTAAACCTAAGAAAAAATACTATAATGACCCCATCAAACTAAAGGAGGCAAATATCAAGGTAGAAGGGGATCCCAAGATAACAAGAATAGGGGACTACTAGGATGAAAAGGTAGTAGCTAAGACAATAGAATCTCTCTTAGAATTCCAAGATTTATTCCCTAGAACATTCACTGAAATGAAGGGAATCAAAGAAGAGGTAGGAGTAATGAAAATCCAATTGAAGGTGTTAAAGTGGTTTGGAAAAGGCCTTATATACTAAATCTAAACATGAAGAGAAAGGTCAAAACAAAGATAGAAAAAATGCTAGTCAAGTTTGAATCATTAAATTGGTAGAGGATTCTAATTGGATACGTCCCATGGTGGTCCAAAACAAGAAAATCAAAGAGAAGGATATGTGTATATTTTTGGGAGTCGAACAAAGCTTGCATACATGATCCCTTCCCAACCCCATTCACTGAGGAAATTTTATAATCAGTTTTGGGAATAGAGATTTACTCATTCACTGATGGCTTCTTTAGATATCATCAAGTTAAGATAAAAGAGGAAGATCAACCTAAAACCACTTTTGCAACAAAATGGGGATCATATATGTACACTGTGATGCCTTTTGGGTTGAAAAATGCCCCTGTGGTATTTAGTAGAATAATGATTAACACCTTTAAATAATTCATAAATGATTTTCTAGTTTAGTCTACTTGGATGATTGGATTGTTTATGGGCTAGTGAAAGATCATATACAGGTACTTTGCATGATGCTAAATAGATGTAAAAGCATGCAAATCGCAATGAATTTGAAGAAATGTACCTTTGCAGTACCCTTTGGGACCTTATTAGGCCATATCATATGTAAAGAGGGATTAATGGTGGACCGTATGAAAGTTGCATTAATGCTAAACTTTCCACCACCTAAAAATGCGCTAGAAGTTAAGAAATTCTTGGTCTATATAGGATAACATAGAAAGTTTATAAAGGGATATGCTGGTATTGCTACACCATTAGAAGATCTATTGAAGAAGAAAACTGGTAGGAATATTCAATGGAATGAAGAGTCTCAAAAAGCATTTGATACATTAAATTAAAAGATTGCGGAAGCACCAATCGTTATATTCTAGGATTGGAACAACCCTTTCCATGTGCATGTAGACGCTTCCAGTATCGCCATAGGAGTGGTGCTTACCCAAACTAAAGGGAACATCAACCATCCCATAGCTTTTGCTAGTAGAAAGTTGTCTGCCGTAGAAAGGAATTATACCACTACAAAAAGGGAAGCATTAGTTATTGTGTATGCGTTACAGAAATACATACACTACTTGCTCTCCACACCATTTACATTCTCTACAAACCATGAACCACTAAAATGTTTGCTTAATAAATCGGTAACCCATGGGCGCATATGTAGATAGTTGTTGTTTCAATAGTTTTATTTTAAAATTATGGTAGAATAATCAAGGACTAGATTATTTGTCTTGAATTGAAACCAAAGAACCTGATGCCTAGGGGGAAGATTTACCCAATGCACACCTATTCCACATCACTATGGTATCAAAGGAGCTAGAAGATATTTCCATTTTTCTTTCTATAGGAGAATTTCCCAAAGGTCTATCACCATAAGATAAACAATCGCTAATGCGAAGCGCTGTGCCATACACCCTGGTAGAAGGAGAGCTACACCATCTTGGGAGAGATGATATTTTGAGAAGGGTGGTATAAAAACATGAAAGAAATTCCATTTTAAGAGAAACACTTGAAGGGATCATAGGAGGGCATAATTGTGGAGAAACCACAACCAGAAAGGTACAACTTGTAGGGCTATGGTGGCAAAACTTGCAGAAAGATGCCACAGAATACACAAAAGGATGTGATATTTTCCAAAGGGTAGGGAAACCTATCACATGAGATGAAATGCCACTTAGACTATTATTAGCTCAAAATCCATTTGAAAAATGGGAAATGGACTTCATAAGCAAGGTTCATTATAACCAAAGTAGAAAACCTTACAAAATGGGTGGAGGCAATACCTACATAGGATTGCACTGCAAATATTGCAGCAAGATTTTTATATGAGAATATAATCACAAGATATGGATGTCCATTAAGTATAGTGAGTGACTAAGGAAAACACCTTGTAAATAAAATGATAAAGGAATTACTACAAAAATTTATGATAACACACAATAAAATATGCCCCAATCACCCACAAGTCAATGGAGCAAGTGAAGCATTGAACAAAATCATTGGTAAAGCTCTTACTAAAATGTGTGCCGAAAATAGAACATATTGGGATATAAAAGTACTTGCGGTACTCTGGGCATACCATACATCATATAGAAGGACTAACAAATTTAGTCCTTTTCAACTAGTCTATGGTATTGATGCCACAATCCCTATGAAATTTATAGTCCCTAACCTATGTACCGCACTAATCTTGCTGTTGGAAGATGACCAATCCCTCACACAAAGAATAAAAGAATTGGACAAATTAGATGAACATAGACAAATTGCAATGTACAACCACCAACTTGAGCACTAGAGGCAAAAATCATGGCATGATAGAAACCTAAGATTGAAAACATTCAAACATGGGATATGGTTTTACTTTATGATAGCAAGTTCAAGAAGCAAGGGAAACTAAAGATCAGATGGTTAGGGCCATACTATAGCCATTCCATAAATGGTTTCAGAGTAGTACAACTTAGAAAAATTAATGGAACACAACTAATTGGATATGTAAATGGTGCACACCTCAACCACTATCACTTGCTGACAGTTTGAAAACATCAAATACAAGACTAACATCTTAATGTGTATTATGTACTATAGTTTAAACCATAGGAAAAAATCAAAAATAAAAAAACCCAAAAAGTAACCCATCACATCAAAAACTAGAATGGCTAGAAAACCCCGTGTAATAGGAAATATCATTAAATACTACCACCCACTCATCTATTTAACACTCCATATCACCCTAAAATCCTCACTTGCATCCTACGTATTCCAATTTACTTTTCTCAATCAGTTGCAATCAAACCCCAGATGCTCCCTACACTGTAAAATTCCCTACTAAGACAATGGCCACTCCCACAGTATTAAAGATCTCTAAGAAGCCTTGACCCAAGTACCAAAAGTACCCCCATAAGGTCCTAGTAATAGATAAGGACAGAGCATTCTCTCAAATCCCCCATAATTTAGTATACTTGGAGGATGTTCAAAAGTACATCCATGAGAAAATAACAGAGATTGACCACATGAACTAGAAGAGCTCCACCTAAAACTCCTGAGAGATGATGGAAAGACATATAAGCCAAAATACATGGAGATTGGCCGAAAGAACCTAGACATCTGAAAAGATTATTTAGAATTTTGTGATGAAGAGGCATGGGTTAGAATTGTGCTGAGCCGGGTGCATGATGAATTCATGTACCTAGACAAACCCTACCTAATCAAGAAGGAAGCCATTCACGCAATGATAGGGTTGAGAATGGTAGGCAACGTCCTTGCTAAGAAAGCAATTAAAAATAGAAAAGTGCAACAACTAATTGAAGCAAATTTTGACAATAAAAGCATGAACATCAAGACAATAACAAATGATGGAGTTTGATATGCTACAATGGGGATATCATATAAAATATAGTATGCCAATCGGGAAGACTCTTCCATAGCTATTGCAATTCATATGGTATACCAAATGGTGGTGGAGGGCAAGGATTTTGACCTTTGTGAGGTCATGTGAGAGAAACTAATGAAGAACATCCAAAAAATCAAGACCTCCAAGTACAATTTCCAGTACGGTACATTTCTTATATGTCTAATGTTCTATTTCCTTAAGGAATTTCTCAATTACAAAGGAAAAGTATGGAAGTTGAACCAAACAATGGCGAACCAAATAAAACATCATATTAACCAATTTTTAGACACCAAAGCATACAAAGCTATATTCTGGGGGTTCTTCAAAATCTCCTAGGAGAAAATGCAAGAAAGGGAAAGGATTCCCTATGCATCCACTACCCAGTACACAAACATAAGCACATTCATGATTGACAAAGACTACACATACATGGAGGTGGTAGAACTGTACACAGTTTGGATACTACGAATACCATACAAAGTCATCACAAAAGAAGTAGATGCGTACGTCACTACATTACTCAACCATCCCAAGGATCCTACCATAGAGAGTTTTGAAACATACAAATAAGTGATGAAAAAAAGGATCGACAAGTAGGGACAAGAAAACTTGGAGAAGAACAAAGGAAAACTCCATAAATAATAGGGTATACAGGAAGGGGGTTTAGCACAATTCATTACTACTGTAGTATGGTTAGAGCCCTCCTCCACAAGAAGGTCAAGGAGGCTCCACAAACTCCACTAGGAAAATTAGAAGGCCCCACAACATCTGCAAAAACAATATCCACATCCGGAAAGCCACCACAAGCCACTCCATAGAAGAGATCCAAATAGGTAAGGCCTAAACAAATGACCAAGAGACAAATAGAGAAGGACACAAAAAAAGAAGTAGAAGAGGCTGCAGAGGGAGAAGAAGAGGTCGAGCAACCTCTCAAGTGAAAGAAAAGAACCCAATGAACTCCCGCACCTCCACCTCAGGCAAATCCAAAAAAAACTCAATTGACAATAGACATCCAAACAACCACCAATGCCATCCTCCACCACAGGATGCTATTGCAGATATTGGAAACATACAAAGAATCAAATGAGGAGAACAATAAAATGTCTCCTTCTGTATGTAAATCAGTCAAATAAAGGGTTGGGAGAAGCAATGAAGGCCTTCCCGAAGGAAATTGTTATCGCAATAAGGGAGAAAAGACCAAAAGCACTAAGCAAAGAAGAAGAAATAAGTGAGCAAGAAATATTCATAGTTAGCCCAAATATTACTGAGAAGTAGAAACAAGCACTAGCACAAGTGCAAGACCAAGAGCTCTGCACAAAACAAAGGGTAGACATTCTCATGGCAGAGGATCCAAAAGGAACAAAGAAGATCCGAAAGGAGACCAAAGATGTAACTAAGAAGCTATATGAGGAAATGGTCCTGAATATCACAGAACAAGGGAAGATTCCCCCTAAAACCAATTCCCCCGAGACTAATCCACATAAGGAAAGTTTTCCTAAGAATAACTTGGGGGGAGAGGAAGTAAGTTCATACTCACTAAAGTGGGGGCTAAATGTAGCGTCATAAATTATCACCCTTGAAAATTTCACCCTATGTTTTGCTCCCCCCTAAGTGATTGGACCTAATTGTACATCTAATGTCCTAAATTATGCATTCCATGGCCCATTTGGATATTTACCATGAAAACCCATGTGAAAAACCTAAGAAAACATTTAATGTTTTTTTCCTGACACTTTACACCCCGCAAAATAGGGTTGGGACAAAGTCGCCTTGGGGGACTTGGTCTCCCTTTTTTGCCTCCAAATTTTAATATGTCATAGTTAACATTTTTTAATTTGAATTTCAAATGTCAAATGTCGGCTATCAGGATTTAATTTTCAGGAAATTAGAATTATTGCATAAAATACCTAGTCATTGCATCATTTGTGAACTAATGAAATGATCTAGCAAGAATTGGAAATCAAGAGCATTATCAAGTAATTATTATCAAGTCAAGAGAAGTCAAGAGAAGATTTATTGTAACATTTCAACATGAAGTGTCATGTCAAGTTTTATGTTAGTTTGTTCATGCTTATGCTATCATTTAATTTGTGAGGACTAACCCTTGTAGGTATTTTAAGAAGATCAAGCCAAATTGCAATCAAGACCTAAGGAGTTGTGCACGACTTTAGTCCTTCAAGGAGATCAGATTTGAGTGGTGAGTTATAGTCCATTGTTGATTCATCATTCACTTATCATTTAGCTTCTATCCCTCAAAAAGATAAGCTCTCTTTCTTTAACTTTTCCATTGTGGAGGTGGAAACACCAACACATGGTTTGATCGAGGTAAGCACCTTTATGACACAACCCTTCCTCTCTGTTTGAATGTGCAGGTTTCAGATCTGAAGAAGTTAGAGGAAGATTGAGGATAATTTTCTTATTGTTGCATTTAAACCCTACAACTTGACAACATACGAAAAACTCAATTATATCAGCATTCGATGAAGATACAATAGTGAGATCCAAAAGAAATAGGGCTCTAATCAGACTCTCGAGGACTGTGAAGATAGATTTCAAATTTAGTTACAAGGACATAGTTTCCCTACATGACTTAGTCCTACAAAATCAAGCTCATGTTTTTATGATAGGTACATATAGCTTTGCTTAGTTTATTTTCGAATATTAAATTTGTTTGTGACTTTTTAGATTTATTGTTTTTGCATTAGAATAGTATATTTAGATCATTAGATAGTCATATCATTGCATTTCACTAAAAAACCCACTCCAATTGTGGTCAAGGGAAGGTTGACTCACAATTTAGGTTGCAAGTCAGTCTTACACCCTTGTCTAATCACCCCTTAAATTTCAAATGATAAACATATTCGGAAAATACCCCATTGAAATCTTAAAGTGAAATCTTTAGGGTTTCACTTTTTCATTCACTTCTTCAATTTATCATTTTGGTGAATCCGAAGCATTGACATTATAGACCTTCTAAAATTTGAAGCATATCATCCTAGATCTAGGATTACCATTGAATTATTTTGCATTGTTCATTTAAGCATTCTTTTTTTGCATCATAAAAAGCATAAAATTAAAAAAAATGCATATCATATTGCATTATAGATTGAAATAGGGTTAATTTCAATCATCATAGGTCATATCTACATCTTAATTGCATTAGCAAATTTTCATTAGGACATCTTAGGTTTGGAATCAAATCTGAAAGTGTTCATTGTATTCATTTAGGTATTTCACATATAGCTCAAAAAGTAAAAAATGAATTGTTTTGTTTCAAAAGGACACCAACATTATCATTTTTAGATTTTGCACATTAAGATTAGTGAATTATTTCATTTTAGATTTGGAAATTTCCTTTAGAATTTCCTTTCATAGCTTCCACATCTTGAAAATTGTTGCACACTTTTTTTTTGCATTGCATAATCATAAAAAAGTCAAATTCTGAAAAAATATTTACTGTCACACCTGCACATACATAAAACAGTAACCTTTAATAGTATCACAAACATTCAAATTTTGAAATTTACAAAAAATTGTACAGGACAGGTGCCCTGGGTGACATTTTCCAACTAATTTTGGTTCAAAGTTTTATTAGACCTTTGTCTTTGAGTTTTTTGTTAGCTTCTACTTTCTGATTTTCATTCTTGTGTGCTTTACTGTGACTGGAAATTTAGTTTTTATAGTGGACACACCTAGTTTTTTGAAACTGATATGAGCTTTACGATTTGGTGTCCTATTGCTAATACCCCTGTGAGACGTAGTTGCATAATTATGGAATCCCATGTTGTTGTTACATCCCTTGTGGATTCCGAGTCCTCCAAAATTTTCACACAAGGTATTGTTAATACCAAAACTATTTTGGATTCTATCCATAATCCTACCATACCATTGACAACCTTACAATCAAATATTTTTATGGATGTTGAGACTGTTGTTGCCCATGTTCCTAAAGAAAAACTAAAACAATTGGAAAAAGATTTAGGACTTCAAGATTACATAAGTACTGAATCTTTGGTCGAACAAACAGTCCCTATTGTGGATAAACTTAGGAAGTTGATTAATGATGCTCAAGGATTAGAGGTTTTTCATAGTCTAGCTCATATAGTTGATGCTAGCATTCTACGATAGTTAGTGGTGCTCAAGCATTAAGATATACTCAAGGCCAAGGATGAAGAAAAATCTCCCTCCCCATAAATATACCCTCTATTCCTACATTTATATTGTGAACCGTAACTTAAATGATACAACACACCAATGGCATAACTCCAAGCTTAAGACTTTCTAGTGGGAATCCTAATAGTTTTGTGGCATCACATGCAACACCTCAAAATTTGTCACCTCTCATAAACTTGCAACATAGTAGTCCACCAAACACTTGCACAATCCCACCATATTCACCAAACTCTCAAAACATGTCAAACAATGATTTATTCATAAACCAACTTTTGCAAAATGTGACATCACTTCAACAACAATTATCCACATTGAATCAAGCTCAAAATGGAAAACCACCACAATATCTTAAGCGGAGCCCATTACATCACTTGAAATATTGAAAACTCCCATGCCTCAAAACATAGAGATACCTATATTTGAGAGGTACACTGGTAAGGGAGATCCTAATAGTCATGTATCAACCTATACCACACTGTGTAGTGACTTCATTTTGAAGATAAGCTCCTAGCTAAATTTTTTCCTAGATCATTGAAAGGCATGGACTTGGAATGGGTTTTCTCATTTCCGAACGATTCCATAAGTTCATTCAATGAACTTGTTGATGCATTCCTCCAACATTTTCAAGCAAAAATTGGTCCTCAAATTACATTAACTGATTCAGTGCATTGCAAACAAGGAAAAAATGAAAAAGTAACAACTTTCATAGGGCGATATCGGTTGCTTTACTCACAAATAAACTATACTCTTCTTGATGTAGATGTTCAAAGAGTTCTCATAGAAAATTTGAAACTTGGAATTAGGGATAAGATCTTATTAATGAAGTATCCATCCTTTACACACTTATGTATGGCTCTTTGCGATTATCAGATATCAGTTAGTTAATACGAAGGAACATCTTCATTGACTCCTATTGAGCAATCTGAATCTGTACCTCAAAAAAAATATCAACCATTCAAGAAGTAAAACAAAAACTTTATCAAGATAAGAATGCCTCAAACAACTAACAAAATTAAGCAACAAGCTGCAACCATAAATTCAACTCCTTATCAATTTAGGCCGAGAGATAGACAATTTACCCAATTGCATGTCTCCCTTCATTCAATCATTTTATAACTATTGAGCAAGAACTTAATCCAATTTCCTCCGATTAGAACCGTTTATACAACAAAACCTTTATCTCCAAATTTCAACCCAAAAGCATTTTGTCAATTTCATTGTACACATGGACATGACATGAAATGATGTATGCATCATAAACATCAAGTGCAAGACCTCATCAATTCTAATCACATCCAATTGGCTTAAGTAAATGATAAAGGAAACAAGTCCATTGCCCCAACCAATTAAAATTTGTAATTTTTTACAAATCCAATGCCAAATCATACATCCAACTTTGTGCAAGATTTTGACGATAAGAATGATGATGAGGATGGTCTAGATAATATGGTTACTCTAATAGATGTTCAAACTCGTAAGGGAAAAACCACATTGTTACCTGACATTGCTTTCACACATATTGATGCATCTATACATGCACCTAATGGTCCTCTTTATATGGCTAGATGTATCAATGACAAGCTTACATCAGGGATACTCAATAATCTAGTGTGTTTAGAGAATGTGATCACCAAGGAATTCTTGTTTTTGCATGAGATTTATCAAGATTCTTATGAAAAACCAAAAGCATGAAAAAAAATCATGATGGTTTTGTTCACCCTACAATAGTTTTGATAACTCTCTCGCTTAAAGTTGGACCAAAACAACTAGATGTATCCTTCATCATCATCTTGACGTCAGACCAATTCCATGTGAAGCTAGGTTATCCATGACTATGCTCCATGAATTTTGTCCCGTTGGTTATCCACAAGTGCATAAAGTTCCCATTTGAGAATCAAATATTTATAGTTCATCATAGTGGGTTTAAACCTTTGGCTTCCTGTGGAAACTTTTCATTGGATTATTTTTGGCCTCAACCTATGGAACCAATTAAACCTTATGAGGATTTATTTTTTTAGGTCATATCAAAAGTTTAAGGAAAATCAAATAATAGAACTATCCCTTAGCAATATCCCACTTGAGAATGATCAGTCTATGGTTGTTCCTCCCACCCCACAGGTTGTGGATGAACCCATGTTTGAAGCAAATATTGTTCCAACTACACAAGGTATTTATGTCGCAATTATGTTTACCTTTGTGCATCAAAAATATAATCAAATTTATAGACCATCATCATCATCTGCCATCGACCTTGGTGTCTTCCATATCGCATCATCATCATCCTCTGCCATGTGATCTGTACCAATGGAACCAATATTTTGTGGATCTATATCATGTTGAGGATCATCTTGATCTTCTGGGAGACCCGTGTTCTGCAAAAAAAAAAAATTTAAAAATGAAAAGTTATTATTTATTTCATGCAATAATTTTTTTTTATGTTATATTTAATATTACAACATATGAGACAAAACCATAACCATATTACATCATATCAAAGTGCACATACCATAATAAAATTTCAAAAAAGTTATAGCTAATATTGGTGAGTCAGGAGAAACTTCAGCTTTCAAAGACAAAGCCAATTAGGCTAGCAGACTTGTGGATCAGGTCAACATTTGGTGGAAGGGGAAGTAAGATGACTAGAACTCTAGAGGCCCACCATAATGGATTTCAATAATATTCAACCATGAGAGTAGAAGAGAGAGCTGATATCATGTATCAAAATATTAAGCATGCATTCTTCCAACCAGCAGAGAAGGAGATGATTACTTTGCTTCATTTTCATTTGCATAACCATATCACAACATGGGAACTAAGAAGACCAAGGATGTCCAGTTTTATGTGGAGGTAATGGATGTGGTCCAAACATTAGGAGGGGCAAGAAGGTCAATGTATGATCCTGATGAAATTGAGGAAGAACAACAAGAGAGGGACAAGAAAAATAAAATCAATAAAGAGTTTCAAGGATTTGTTAAGCGAGTAAGAGAGCTATGGGAGTAGCCTCATCTAAAAGATTTTGAACTAGAGTTTGATATACCATTTAGAGAGCTTGGTTTTCATGAGTTCCTTTCAAAGCCTCTTTTTTTATTGTTCCTATGGTAAACTATTTGGTAGAGTTGGTGGAATTACCTTTCTTAGTAATCCCTATTAGTGAGATTGAGATTGTTAACCTTGAGAGAGTAGGACTTGGGAAAAAGGAATTTGATATGGCTATTGTCTTCAAAGACTTCAAGCGGGATGTACTCTGCATTGACGCCATTCCTCAATCTTCACTTGATGGCATCAAGGAATGACTAAAATCCATGGATATAAAGTATTATGAAAGCATAATGAACTTGAACTGGCAGCCAATTTTGAAGAGTATTACTAATGATCAAGATAAATTTATTGAAGATGGTGGTTGGGAATTTTTGAATATGGAAGCTAGTGATTCTGATTCTGATAATTCAGAAGAGTCAGATCAAGGATAAGAACCCTCTGATGTAGAAGAGGAATCATAATTAGATTTCATGTAGCCATCATCAAGAGTGTTACAAGCTAACAAGATGGAGGGAATTCTTATATAAGGATAATTTTCAATGTTGCAGGTACCAACTTTAACGCCAACTACAATGGTAACATTGAAATTCCCTAGCAGTATTTATGTTAAGGAAATTTCCTTTAGATGCAAGGATTCAAAGCACATCAACCATGTGGTACAAATGATTAAATCCCAGAGATGATCTGTAGCAATGAAAGAGTCTGAAAAGGTAGAGAGAGCTACACTGGTGAATCAGGAGAAACTTCAGCTTTCAAAAACAAAGCCAATTAGGCTAGCAGACATGTGGATCATGCCAACATTTGGTGGAAGAGGACGAGAGATGACTGGAACTCTAGAGGCCCACCATAATAGATTTTAGTATTCAACCATGAGAGTAGAAGAGAGAGCTAATATCATGTATCAAAACATTAAGCATGCATTCTTTCAGCCAACAAAGAAGGAGATGATTACTTTGCTTCATTTTCATTTGCATAACCATATCATGGCATGGGAACCAAGAAGACCAAGGATGTCGAGTTTTATGTGGAGGTAATGGATGTGGTCCAAAATTTAGGAGGGGAGATCCTGATGTCTACTAAGAGGCATAAAGTCAGATGAATTAAGTTCACCTACATGTCTGCCAAAGTTTACTTCCAATTTTTATGACTGTTTTTCTTGACTGTTAGAGTTTACTTACAAATTTGAAATTTCTTTCTGGTCATTTTGATGAGGATATATTCAGCGAATGTATAAGCACCTTTTGTTTGTATCATAACCATAGTAATGAAACTCAGACTCGCCTTAGACTCAGCTAGGGTAACTTGACTCGGGGACTCGACACAGACTCGACAAAATTAAAAAACCCTAGAAATTTAAATATTTTTAAGGATTTAAAACTTGTTTCATGCACCCTTTATTAAATAGACCTTAAATACACAATAATATCATTAAATAGAATAAAATTTGATCACATACACAAGTATACATCGATCACTTAAGTATAAACACAAATTTTAGCTGAAGGAAATACACATACACAAGTATACTACTATTATGCCCTTAATAAATTTTTACCTGGCTACAATGTCATTTGAGTAGTCTTAGTCTTATGCTCCAAATTGATCAAAGAAATGTGGAAGTGTTAAGATCCAAATTTCCAACACTAAGTATATCTATAACTATAAGTTGTATCTATCACATTCACAATATAAAGGAACTTGTTGGAAGTAGTATGCTCTAAATTTCCAATACTTAGTGAATCTAGATCCATAGTTACTAATGTCCAAACAAAAATTGTCCCACCAGCCACAGGGAAATGGGAAAAGTTAATGGGTAATAATCAATGGGCTACGTACGAGTCTGTCATACTATCAGCTAATTACCTAAGCCTTCCCCCATGCCTATTTCCATATGGTTGCTGGGACAAGTTTTGTTTGGACATTACTAACTATGGATCTAGATTCACTAAGTATTGGCAATTGAGAGCATACTATTTCCAACAAGTTCCTTTCCATTTTGACACACTATTAATGTGATAGAGATAATTTATAGATATAAATATTAAACAATGTTGCAGCCTGCAATAAGCCAATAACACATACACAAATTAACATTCAAAGTTTAAACTTTATAATTAAATTATTAAACTAAAAAAATGGGTTAGCTTTTAGTTAGCTTTTTTGGATAGCTCTACTAGGTGTTGAGGACATTCCATTTATCTTTTGAATGTTAAGAAGTCAGAGTTTCAAGGATTTGTCAAGCGAGTAAGAGAGCTATAGGAGTAGCCTCATCTAAAATATTTTGAACTAGAGTTTGATATACCATTTAGAGAGCTTGGTTTTCATGGATATAAAGTATTATGAAAGAAAAATGAACTTGAACTGGCGGCCAATTTTGAATACTATTACTGATGATCCAAATAAATTTATTGAAGAATATTACTTTTAAACTAATTAATATCATTTAATTTTTCCAAGGAAATAAAAAAATTATATCATTTAACATATTAAATATACTTACAAATTGTTGAAGGAATATTTTTAGAAATTATTGAAGAATTAGCTCTTTTTGTCGGCTCTGGACGTACATTCGACATTAATGTTGATAGCTGGAAATTTGCTATGTAATGAAGTTTTTTCTTGCATTTTCTTCGATGCTTCTTAGTTTGCGGGAGTAAGGAGAGTGTTAGGATGACGGTGTGAACTAGTCTAGTGGCTAACGTACTAGAGAAAAAATGGAGGCCAACTTCACTCTGAGAGCGAGGAGGAAATTGGATCCTTTTGATGAAAAAGTGACAGTGAAGAGATTGTGTGGCTTCTTCCTGTACAAGGATGTGAAGGTGGCACAATCTGTGCAAATCATTCTACGTAATGGCTTCAAGATTTGAAGCACAAATATCAGACTAATATGAATATATACTCTCTGATCATGGCGTGGGGATTGGACTTAGGAGAGTCAGTGGAGGTTGTAAGGAAAGTGATGAAAGCGTTGGTGCATAGGGATTTCTTAGTGAACATGGAGAGTATCTTGGAAAGGGCTATACCATGAAAAGGATTGGTAAGCGAAGGCATGGAAGGTGTTGACCCAAAAGTAGCAGAGGTAAATTTCCCTTTCATTAGGTGGCCAGAAGGAAGAACGAAAGCCGTGTGGAGAGAGGGTACAGAATGGGGGTGGCAAGCTTTGAAATTGTGCATCGAATTAATGGAGACTGAGGAAATAATAGCAGGACTCAAAACCATTGCCATAGAGGAGCTATGTGAGAAGGGTTTGCATTCGCGAAAGAAGGTGAAGCCACTTGCGGAAATGTGCCCATTGCATCTGGGCAATGCTTTTGGAACTTTCGCATAAAATAGTTTACTATGTTTAAGCTAGATATTGATGTATAAGTTTAAGGGGTTAAGCCCAGTTTTTGGTTTCGATACTGTAAATAGTTGGTGTTTGGGTAGTAGTTAGTTGGATAGTTTTCAGGCGATTGTGGTAGGGATTTTGATCCGTAGGTTTTTATTCTATTTTAACAGACATGATGTGATGGTGCTGGAAGAACTTTTTATTTGGAGCTTTGTATATTTTGAAATAAAAATATTATCACCGATCGAAGAAAAAATAAATTTAAATATTGTTTAATAAACTTGATATAATCTTATGAGAAAATTCAAATACCTGCGTACTCTCCTCATTGGACTTCCTTCGTGCATCCTAGCTTCGTGCTCTCTTCATGCACCCTGCTCTCTTCGTGCGTCCTACTCTCTTCGTGCATCCCGCTCTCTTCGTGCGCCCTGCTCTCTTCGCCCAACATTTTTCCCTTTTATTTCGTTTGATTTCTTCCTTCACGTGGGAAATTTTTAAATTTTTTGATTTTGATTTCTTCCTTCGCGCGGCATTTTTTCCCTTTTTTTCCCTCTTTTGTCATCTGATTTCTTCCTTAACGCCAACTTGAGTGCCAAATTTTGGCCATTAATGTAATCAGTTTGGGGTGCCTAAGACGACACCAAGTGTGCCTAATTGAGTGCTTATCATTGAACGTTTTTCCTAGTCTAGCCTTGTGACTCAAAGTTCTCATCCTCAATTCAATTACACTGACCAAACAATGGAAATATTTCTCAAAATCACTAGCATGAATGCTAATTCTTTATTTTCTATCAAGTAGTTATTTTGATAATTCATGTGAAATCAATTATATTATTTTGAAATGAACAAAAATCAACTTGAATTATAAAATGTGGATAAGGATACAATGTTCTTTTGCCATTTACTCACAAAAAAATTCCAAACATAGTTATATGAAATGAATGTGAAGTGTGTGTAGATGTATATGAATGCTTACAAATGCAAGTAAATGAATGTAAACTAATTGTTATCAAAATTTCACTACAACATTAAAGAGTTGCATAAAAGAAAAGAGATGCTTTCAGTTGTAGTGTTCAAATAAGTGATTTACATTGTTTTACATGAAAGGAAAAGATATAGAATTGAACAAGTGATTTACAAATGTCAAAAAGATATAGAATTGGGTAATGGAAAATAAAAATGTTGCCCTGCCCAAACTCCTGCCTTGCTTTTGTGACCACCTCTATCCCATGGCTCCTTCATTAGCTCGGTGCGGTAGAGCGGTTTTTACCATTATATCACAAGGTGCTTCATCCTTCTCGGCGGTAGTGCGGTGACCACCGCTATCCTGTGACTCCTTCATCAGCTTGGTGCAGTAGAGTGGTTTTTACCGTGGTCCCGAAAGTTGCTTCTTCCTTCTCGGCGATAGTGCGGTGAAAGCTTCTGTTGCAACATTTTTATTCACAGAGGAGGCCATGGAGAGAGGACGTGGACGGTGTAAAAATACTAAACTGCTGAGAGAAAAGTGGGTGGAAATAGATGAGACAACAATGATTAAGCACTAAATTTATTTTGATATTTTTTTGTGTGAGAAAAAATTACTAATGACCTTTTCATAAATGCTATATGAGTAAGATTTCTGGATAAACTGTGTGCAAATTTTTACATAACTATCATGGATTGTGAAAATTGAATGTTATTAATTTTCATAAATGTGTTTGATAGCACATCATGCCATTGGAAATTAAGGGGGATTCCTGTCTCACAGTTGACTTAAGGAATACCATAAGTCGATTGTTAGCATTTACAAGGTATGTGGTTATATGAAATGTTCATGTGTGAGAGACATAGAGATATTATATTGCATTTTAATTTATGACTAAAGGTTCATACTAATTTACTATTATTATATTAGGTGGGTGACCTCAAAGGAGATCCATGAATCTCAAATGCCTAAACTTTGAAATGCTTTAGTAATATTATGTTGTACTTGGACAATTGAAAACCTATTTTATTCTCCTAGCAAGCTTTTTTATTTTCCATTATAATTCTAGACCAAACAACATTTGTGGGGATGGCCTTTGACACCAATCTTAATTTGTATGAAGTTCACGAACCTGTTGTCAAGCAGTAAATTCCTTTCACAGACAAGAAATGTAAAGGCTTCATTTAAGAAAAGATAAGTAGTCTCTTTCTAAGGGTAATACACATGCAAAAAGTAAAAAGCACATTAAAAAACAATTGTATAGTAGAAAATCAGATTGAATAAGTTTTTGATAAGGAAAAACAAGTTTTGAAGGAGCCCCGAAACCCTTTACAACGATGCCAAGTTGTAAGAGAAATTAAACCACTAACCCCAGCAGCACAAAAAACTAAGAAGCTGACATAAGATGGAATGTTAGCAACCTGTCAGTAAACCCAAAGAAAAAAACATCAACAAACCTGCTGAACCAAAAGAGGAAGCACCGGCTACAAAAAATTATCTAAAACATTAGCCAAGGCCATGTTCTCCTTGATGACCTCCTCATTGATACTGATAACATCCTTTAGCTCCTCAACAGAAACAACACTCTTTTTCATCTTTCTTCTCTTCCTAAGGCACATACCCGCCTACATATCCTTCTCCAACACAGGAGTAGAAGCTTTTGCTTTCTCCACCAAGTAAGAGCCACTAATCTCTTCAATCCTTTCCTCCATATTACCCAAGTCAAGTGGTTTTCTGGTCCAATTCAACACTTTCTCATTCAGAATAGAAAGACCCATAACAATGGTCTTCAAAGAGTTATTGCTGATATTGACCACCATTTTCAAGTCCTCCAAAATCTTTCCCATTTTATCCTCCAGACTTGCCACTCTGTCCTCTAACATTTTATTAACAATAACTTCTAAAGAGGAAATTCTTTCCTCATGAGAAACCCCCAAATGATCAACATCGACCAGTAGATTATCAAGCTTAATATGCATTGATTTCACTTTGCCTTTTATTTCCCACTCCTTTTGGTTACCTCTTAGCATAGCAACACAAACATCCTACCAATTTTTCATCTGAAGATTGAGCTCCTTAACCTAAAAAAATAACCACTTAACAAGGGAAAGCAGGTTTCTCATCCCATCTTCGGCCATTCTACAAAACATATTCATGTCAATTTCATCCCAGTTAACTAGAGGCTGACCCTTCTACTCCAAGTCAACAGGGGCATTAGAACAATCCCTATTTTGTTCATCCTCTTCTTTGGCTAGGGAATCCTTGACATCCACAACATCCACCTTTATCCTCTCCTTATTTGGAAGATTCTCCAAATTAGCTAACGCCTCCAGGCGTTCCTTCTTCACTTCCTTCTCCACAATAGAAAAATCCTAAGAAAAATTAACCACATCAATCCCCTACATATCCATAAAGCCACTCTCATTAGGCTTCACCTCCATCATAGAGTTTCCCATATCAGCAGGGCCACTCAACTGACCACCCAAATTAATCGAAACCTTGAGCTCTTGCACGAAGGAGCTCTCTAGCAGACCATCCTTACCAGGAACCAGGTTCCCCAATGAAGCATTTTAAACAAAATCAAAATTTGAAGGATCCACATCACCCACAGGATGACAACCCTTCAAACCGTCTTTTCCAGAAGACAACGTAGGATTCACATTCAAATCAGGGGCAACCACCTCAATTTTCCTTTTCGCGGAAGCTTTAACTTTCTTCATGCCTTTGGTTTTCCCCTTTGAAGATTTTCTAACAAAATTAGTCATAGTCTCCCACAACTCCACATCAGTCTCATAGCCCTTACCCCATTCTTCCAATTCCTCATCCCTTTCCTCAGAACCTCCTTCATCAACAAACATATCCTCATGTTCTAACTCTTCCTCCTCCGAACTACCAACCCATTCATCGGCAGAGTCCCCTGTTTCATACCCATCATTTTTAACTTCCTTCTTACCAAGAGTTTTAGGGGAGACCGAGATCAACTTTAGCTTGATATGAGCAAAAATTAAACACATAAGCCCTTGATGAAGAACCACCTTCTTAGGGTTCTTTATGTGGTATTCAATACTCTTCTCCATAGAATGTAACAGGTAAAAAAGGAAATGAGACCGAAACATTATGCCTAAAATGATTTAAGAGCATAAAATGGTGAGCGTAAACCACAAAGAATCTATCTTCAAGGGTGAAGTAGTGCATAATGGCCAACACGAGGTCCCTCCAAAGTGGCTTTATGGACTTCCTAGCATAACCTCCACTTCCAATTTCCTTAACCTTCTTCCTCTTGTCATGTTTAAAGAAATTCGCAAAAGCCTTCTTAGCCGCTCCCTTGTCTTTGAAAAAATTTCTCCCAGCAACTGAAAGACCAGTTACCTCCGTAATAAAATCCTCTTCAATTCGAAACTCAATGCCCTGGTAACGCAAAGACCTCCCATTCCATCCTTTCACAAAGAAATCCATTACATTAGGGCCCGAGCCTTGAATTCTCTGCATAAATTGAGTAACCCCCCAATTCCAAGTGCTCCCACATAGTAGCATTTTTCTGAAACTCTTCACAGGAACTCAGCTCAATTTTGCAATGGTCACCACCCATAGTGATAGGAAACAAACGAAAACCCAAGAACACCTGGAAGAAATGAAAAAGTAAAATGAACCAGGCACTACTCAAAACAATACAACAAATACCCACAAATACGTGTGGGCTTATCATTCCAAGTAACCCTTCTAAAACTGCCAGTCCATCCTTCTATGGAAACCAAGGAAAGCATAATGAAACTAAAAGAGCAAAGGGTCGACATGCAAAACCCAACTTAAAATAATAATGAAAACCTTTCCTTGAGAACATCTCGCCTAGAAACAAGCCAACTAGTCATCATTAGAAATACACTTCAGATTAAGACGTAGCGATTCAAAAGAATCCTACTAAGATCTCTTAGCCACTCCCACATTGGCAACCCCATTAGCCATCATGTTCGCTTCACGAAAAACATTTGTGATTTTGATCTCCTCAAAAGAGTTAATAATAGATATCGAGTCATTAATAAAATTGGCAATTGACCATGAAGGAGGACATTTCATCACGAGACAATTAATCACATTAAAAGAGTCCCCCTCTAGCTATAGTTTAGAAACACCTTGTTTCTTAGCCAACACTAATCCATGATAAGCTGCTGTAGCCTCCGCATAAAAAAACAATTGTACAGTAGAAAATTAGATACAATCAGTTATGTCTTATTTCACTTGCACACTTATCTGAAAGACATGGGGTATTCACCATACATTTCCCTTGACAAAGAAAACATGTGCTTTCATTTATTTTTACAGTATATCTTAGAAGTGAAATTGTTGTTACATAATGATGCACTGGGAAAATAATATATACAAAAAAATGCAAAGAAAATGTTTGAAATTTAACATTCAACCTACTGTGCTATGTTGAAAGGAATCAAGATTAACTAGGACAAGAAATAAAAATAAAATTTTGATGATTGTACTTAAAACTTAAAAGTGAACATGATATGAAAAGTGTGGACAATGATGGTGCTGAAATTGAAAACTCCCCGACTCGATGACATTACTATTTTATGTCATTAGAGATAAAGAGCACATACAATTTTATATACATAGTATTTTAAATGAAGATTTGAAACTAGTAAACTGAAAATGTAAGCACTGTAAGATTTTTCCTTAAACAATAATTTACATACTCACTTACAAAAAAGGGTGAAGCATTTTTTATTCAAACTCTGTTTTCTTTAATAGACATAATAGTAAAAGAATATTTACAAGTACACGAATATATAGTGTATACACTATTTCATAGAAAATAAGGAATGTTTCATAGAATATATCTTTAGAATGTAGGAACTTCCTCTATTGGATATTTGGAAATTCCTACACACAAGTTCTGCTTCAGAGCGAAAACACATGGAAGTGTTTCACATCGGCTCAAGGTACAATCATAAATTAATGCATGTTGATTATTTTAGATAGAGATTGGAGCAAATGCAGAGCCTGAGCGTT
>VDFB02111430.1:0-28575 GCA_007258455.2 Sequoia sempervirens | reverse complement strand
AATGTTGACATGAACCATCCAACATAGTTTCTTGTGGAATATTTGGCCATCCTCTCTTTCACATAAAATTTATGATAAGAATTCTCTTGAAGATGTTGGTTGGGCATGTATGCCACAATCCTGCAAAACATTATTAATATACAAATCTAAGCATATAGAATGATAAACATCATAATGGTTAGAAAATTCAATATGTAATCTACAAAAATGTGTGTGTGTGTGATTTATCTTGACATAAAAATTTTTAAGCATTTCAAAATATCTTTGAAAATTTTGAATTTGAGGATAATCCTCTAGAAATTTTATGAAAAAAATATGTTTGATTCATATCCAAAAAATTCTTTGGATGTGGCTCACAGTTTCAACTACAGATTCTCCTTCTTACCACATACCTTTGATTCGGATATGGCCTTGTGTTATTCTTCCAATAGTCTTCAATTAGTGATCCCAATGCTTCAAAAACTAGTTTATCTTTTCATGGGAGTCTCCTTAAGAATGCCTATAATTATGTGGAATCAGTGTCCTCAATTATTTGGCACCTTTGAATGGCTCTTGATAAAAAAAATTTATTAATTCTCAATTGTTGACTCATCTTTTTAATGAGATGATATCTCCTTGTTTGATTACTTAGCAAATTCAATGTAATGACATGTCGAGTGACATTACTATATTTTGATCGTGAGGTTTTACCCACATTCTCATAAGCAATCATTAGATTCTTTACAATATTATTTTCACTTGAAGCATTCTATGTTCTCAACCCAAGAATCTTCATGATGGATCTATACTTTATACCTCACATCATTTCAAAAAATAGTTGACATCTTACAATATCATTTAAATTTTCAAAGAACAATCTCCAAATCTTATCATCATATCTTCTACAAGTGAATTGTTGAATCTTACCTTCCATTGGCTGCAAAAATATTCTGATCAATATTAATAAAAAACTTTGGCTTTCTATGAAAAATTCTAGGTGGTGTTCTTATATGTACATTCATCTCAACATTAGGAATTTCATCAATATTTAAGTGAGATGGGCTAGATCACGTACCTTCGATCGAGGATGGAATAGATAACATACCTTGAGGTTGAGATGGGGATGATGGCATACCTCCTTCCTCAAATGTGAGTGATGATGTACTCTCAAGTTGAGATGCGGTGGATGGTGTCCCTCCATATTCACTTGTAGTAGATGGTGTCCTCCCATATTCACTTGTGGTATATGGTGTCCCTCCATATTCACTTGTGGTAGATGATGTCCCTCTATATCACTTGTGGTAGAGGGTTTGTATCCAACTATAATATTCAAATTTGTCTTAGCATGATGCTTTCACATTTGTTCATTTTGTGTTGCCAATAGCTTTTCTCTTTTTGATGGTTGAGGTTCCTCTTCAATTGGCATGTCTTTGTCAATCATATCCAATTTATTCTTCTGACGATGTTCCCTCATCCATTTTTTCCTTTGCACTTCATTAGTTTTTTACTCTTCCTATGTTGGCTTAATCCTTGTTCATTTCCTTGGCATGACAGATAATTTAATTTGTAGCTTGATAAAGAGACAAATATTAGTTCCTAAAAAATGAATCCATACAAATAAATGAAATATATGTCATTGAACCTTTCATACAAAATACTTGCAATCATCCTGTAGAAGAGTATTTCTAGCATAGACAAAGGTCACATGAATTTTTGGATGGAATGCCTTAAGGAAATGTGGTCTTTTGGCATGCCATGATTGCAAGATAGGCACAAAATGGTAGCATGGACAAGGCATGTGAATTGTTTCATAATAATGTTTTAGTATACATGTATGAAAAATGTGGTACCATAGACAATCTAGTGATTTCACTAGCTTGTCAATGCATGGTAGGATTGACAAGTACACTAGCCCCCATTTCTATGAGGCATTTTTTTCAAACAACCCCCTACCTTGTCAACCCTAGTGCATTGACAAGCTAGTGAGCTAACTAGCTTGTTAAAGGTCACATGAATTTTTGGATGGAATTCCTTAAATACATGTGGTCTTGTGGAATGCCATGATTGTAAGATAGGCACAAAATGAAAGAATGTACAAGGCATGTGAATTGTTTGACAATAATGTTTTGGTAGACATGTATGCAAAATGTGGTACCATAGGCAAGCTAGTGAGCTCACTAGCTTGTCAATGTGATAGGGTTGAAAAGGTAGGGGCCTATTTGAAAAAAAATACCTCATAGAGTCTCATGGTGACACCCCATTTCTATAAGGCATTTTTTCAAATAGACCCCTACCTTGTCAACCCTACCACATTGACAAGCTAGTGAGTTCACTAGCTTGTCATAGGCCACATGAATGAAAAAGGATGAGAAGACAAAGAAATAACTTAAAAATAAAGTAGGTAAATTAACTTCATACTTACATCACCTAGTTGGCCCTATTGACTTAGTTGGACCTTTCCCCATGTTGCTAACTTAGCCTTGAATAAAGAGTCATGAAACAATGGAGAGAAGGGTTACAATCCCTTGTAGATAGAGTAATCAAGGAAAGTTTAAAAATATATCACAACATTAGTGATGAGGTAAGCTTAGTGATGAGGTAAGTTTAGAAATGGAGATGAAAACCAAAATAGATTCAAATATCTATTAATGTGGGAGGAGTATATTCCAATTTTGTAGAGACATGTATGGAAAATTTGGTCACATAGACAAGGCAATCAGTTGTTTGAAAAACTTCACATCACCATGAGACCACATTTCTTTGAGTCATTTCTTCAAACAAGTGATTGCCTTGTCTATGATGTTTGATAAAATGCTTTGGTAGACATGTATGGAAAATTTGGTAGCACAGACAAGGCAATCAACTGCTTGGTAAAAATGTTTGACAAAATACCTCAATGAGATATGTCCTCATGGACTAGAATGTGTAGATGCATAAAATTGGTCATATCTGATTAATCCTGGCATTTAATTAAATATATATTATTTAATTAATTTCTCTAAATTCTTCTACATATAATTAAATTTAATTAATTTAATTATATTGTTCATTCAATTTATTCTTCTATCATGATTAAATAAATTGATTTTTATTTAATTATTTTGCATTCATATGTCCACTTGATTAATTAAATAAATACACTTTATTTATTTTAATTAATGATCACTTTTTGAATTTAATTAAGTCTTTTTGATTTATTAAATTTAAATATATCTTTTCAATTTTTTCTTCTAGTTAATTAAATATCTTATTTAATTAATTTCATTTACATTCCATTTCTTAAAAGTTTAAATAATCTTTATTTAATTGAATATCTTCCATATCTTTTCAAAATCATAATTAAATATTCTATTTAATTATGAAATCTTTCATTATTCTTCAAATCTAGGGTAAATATTCTATTTAAAGAAAAACCTCTGTGTCACCCTTAAATGAATAATTGAATTTAATAATTCATTATTTATCTTCTTCAAAAAAATTCCATAATCTCAGAAAAAGATGATTTTTTACAATTCATCTTTATTATCTTATCTTACCTCTTTTACAGAAAAGAAAACAAAATTTTGCTTTATGTTTTCTTCAGTTTTTCTTCAATCTTATCAATCTTCAACTATTTGATCTGCCAGGAATTTTCACAATCGTTAATCATATCAGCCAATCAAAAGCTTTCAAAAACTCTATAAATAGCACTGTCAATCCAAGCAATGCTTACAACACACAACATATGAATTATAGATTAATTACATTCTAGCATTAAAGCATTCTAGAATTATCATTATAGTTTTATTATTCATAGCATCATCATAATATTTCATTCTAGCAATCATGTTTTAGAATAATCATGTCTTAGCTTAGCATTACATGCATTTCATATTCAATCTCATTCTCTAGGAAGACTGCTCATTGAGCCTAGCCTACAATCTGAGAGCCAGCTGGAATTAATGAAATTATTGGAGATAGAGGACGATAGGACGACATCGATAATAGGATACTGAGTTTGCAAGATCTATTATTTTCATATTTTGTTTTTGATACAATGTCTTATTGGTGTGTTTGATTCATTTGTTTTTACACATTTAACATGCATAAAATTGACCACACATTATTGGCGCCCACCGTGGGGCCTTGCCCCATTTTTAACATCTACTTACAGGTTTTCTAACACGATCTCATGTTCTGGAATTTAGTTTTTGGGCAGGTTTTTAAAGCGCATCTGTGGCTTCTTTCAGTGCTTTTGCAAGTACTTTGGCGCATCCAGGGACTATTGTGGTGCATCTAGGAACTGTTTCGGTGCATCTACAGAACAGAATGGCGCATATGCCCGACTTAGTTTGTTAAAATTTTCTAAAAACAACAAAAAAAAATAGTTGCATTCTGTTTTGGCACATTTAGGAGTTTTTGTAGCGCATTTAGAATCTATTTTGGTGCATTAACTTGTTATTGTTGCACATACAGGTGATCTTCTGGCACATACAGGTTGTAATTAAACAGGTTTCTGAGTCTGACGTCTTCTACAGATAGAATTTTTTTTTGGCTTAAAAGGAACCAATCTAGGATAGTCACAACTGGTTTTAAAAAGGAGCAACCCTAGGATAGACATGGATTTAAAATGAAGCAATCTAGGATATCCACCACACACTGATTTTGTAGTTAAAATGAATCCCATGATTTCTGTGAAGCAACATCTTCACATAGTTTAGATCATTGTGATTTGGGTTTTAAAAAGAACAGTGTCTACTGTGCTTGTGGCAATAGGTCTATGCTCTCCCCTTAACTAGGTGACCAGAATACCAGACTTTCCTTTTACATTCATGCAATTTTTACTTTATTACATCCAGTAGAGGGCCTGATCTTGTGGGAAAAAGTACTCACCCAAGAGGAAATCAAGTGGGTTCAAGCCAAAGCCAGGCTATTCCGCCCCACTATAAAATTTAAAGTAAGTCAGGAGAAATCCTCTTTTGCCAATAGTGTGCAAGATAACCATCCCCAAAGCCTTTGTTCTAAAGGTTGGGAGGTCTCTTGAGGGAGTTTATTATTGCCGCACCAAATGGAAACCCTTACTACAAACCTAGTATAGTATCCAGCCGAAGTCTGTTTCTGAACATCATAATAATCATAGTGCAAGGGAGGGAAGAATCTACCCCCAAGATACTCACCATATAACTGCCAAGGACCGTTTGCTCAGGGGATCAGGTATCCACTTCCGTCACTCTGAGTACGCACTTGGAAAAGACAAAAACATGGGCACCCCTTCGGGGGTGACACGGCTGTGTGAGTCGACACAGTTCTAAGATGTGGGATGTTGATTATTATGATGACCTACCTGAGTACTAAGAGTGAGTCTGTTTGAACTGTCTATCATGTGTAAAACCTATGAATTTTTTTTTTGAAAAACACTTTGATCATACACTTGATGTTTAGTATAGGACTTTAAAAAAAATATTTTCAAGGTGTTTGTTGTGTTTTCAATCACACTAATTTAGATAAAAGATCATCTAAAATGAACATGTCAAATTTTAGCTGAAAATTGTTCAAAACTATTCTAAAAATTATTTGGGAAAAACCTTTTTTAGCGCATCTAGGGTATATTCTGGTGCATATAAGGTATGTTCTAGCACATTCATTGGTTAAGTCAATGCTTTTAGGGTTTGTTTTAGGGCATTGAGTCTTTTAGCGCATATGTTAGCTATTCTGAAAACAAAACTTTTCAATCACTGTCAAAAACATTTTTTGAAGTGCATATAGGAATAGATTAGCGCATCTAGGACATATTGAAGCACATTTGACCATTTCTTTGGTGCATATCCCTATTTTTGAAGCACATATAGGCAACAGAAAGTGCATCTGTCATTATTTTTGAGAGGTCTGAGCTTATAACATTCTCGGTCTAGTAACGTATCAACATTTTCTCTCATGCTGAGGGAGTGGAAATCTACCAAGTTTGTCAAGAATTCAATTTCCAATAGGATCAAGAAACCCAAAAAACCTCTAGGTTACAAGAAAATCTTACAACGAAGGAAGTTTTTATACAAGAGTCAAAATTTTTGCTTCATTATCGCAGATTTCTCCATAGGTACCAAGATTTTGTCAGAGGATTTACAGACGAATACACTATGGACCCTCTAGATTCATGAGCCTATTTTCAAAAAAGAGCTCTCTCTCAACGGCATAATCACAATCATCCTCTCGATTTTAACTATATACCACAACCTTCTATCGAATATTCGACACATCCTAGTCAAATACTTCAGTGAATTGATCATTCTTTGAAAACAAGGATCAAATCCTACAAGTGCACCTTTCATCACAAACTTCTAAATTCTCGGTTCAACTTCTCCCAATAGTATTATGACATCCTTTATCATTGGAAGCCACAACCACGAATTAGGAAACATAGTTTTGATCATATCATAAGATTTTCATCTTATCAGATTAAAACATCATCTTTGATTGCACTCATCAAACTATGATCTAAGTTTAGGAGAACATCTTGAAATCATATGCCTATTTTTACACAATCACAATGCAATAAACTAAAGGAAGATATTCAACAAGAAGATCATACCTCAAAAACTCAAGAGGAAGGTGAGAATAGAGATCCTCTTTATAGCATGAGTTGAAATCCTCTTTTTGAAGACAACATGACCGAAGGAGAAAAGAATCAATTTACTTCTGATAGAGATCTGAGAAAAACCCTTGAGGATAGTGAGGATGAACAAGAAGAAGAATGTCACCTTAAAGAAGCCGAACAAGATCCTAAATTTCTAAGATCAGTAGAAAGGATCATAGCATGAGACAAACAAAAATATTTCCTAGTTTTGGCCAACAAAGGAGCTAAACTACCTCATGATTTTGATACTAAGAACATAAAGAGTAAACCTAAGGATACACCCTTATCTAATCTTAGTACCTTAACTCAACATGTTAAAACACTAGAGGGAAAATTTAAAGATCTACAAGGGGGAACCACAACAAAGACATATGCTCTTGATGATATATGTCCATATCCTTTTGATCGAAGTCTCAACATGATCCCATTTCCTAAGCATTGTGAAATTCCAAAGTTTGATCATTATAACAGGAAATCGGACCCCATTGACCATATTAGAGACTTTCAAAACATGACTTTAGAGTTCACTCATGAGGATACATACTTAATATGGTTGTTCCCACGAAGTCTCAGAGGCCAATCTATGGAATGGTTATCAAATATCACACCACCTATAAAAACATTTGAGGAAGTGATCAACAAGTTCATCTCACAATATTCCTATAACATACAACACCATGTAACCATGATTGATCTATGCAAGGCTAGACAAAAACCTGGTGAACCATTCATCACATTTCTTCAGAGATGGAGAAGATTGTTTGCTAGATATCCACGTCATGTTCTTGAAAAGGAAAAGATCACTACATTCATAAATAGCTTGGATCAAGAGATGAGTTATTGTCTAAATCTTCATTGTCCTCCCTCTTTTCAGAAAATGATTGAAAATGCAATCACAATTGAAAGTGCATTGGTCCAAAGGGGGATAATCAAACTTGATAGAGATAATCCTAGCTCCTCAAATCACCACAATGACAAATCTAAGTTTTGGACTCACAACAAGAATGTGGTGAATGGTGGTGTTGTAGATGTACATCATGTCTCCCCTAAGCCAGTTGTTCTTAGTATTCCTCGTAACAACAACTATAACAATGTCAACTCAGTTACAAATCAAGGAAATGATCCTCCTCCCCCGAGGAATAACCAAAATACAACTTTCATTCCGAATCAAGGCAACACCAACAACCAAGGGTATTGTGGAAATAGCAATGCCTTAGGAAACACATCAAACACGAATCCACAACGATCTTCATTTTTATCCAACAGAATAACTTTTACTCCATTGGAGAAATCTCTAGAATATGATCTTAAAGACTTGATGGCAAAGAACGTTATTACCCTACCTCCTCAGTGTAACTTTGAACCTAGTGTGAAGCCACCATCATGGAATGATGCGTACTATTGTGAATATCATAGATGTAAAGGCCATTGTATGAATAATTTCCAAGCCTTGAAGAATGCTATTCAAGATTTAATCGACAAAGACATTGTCACAATAGAATGGAACCAACAATCAAACAAAGACCACCAAGCATTTTGAAATCCTTTTCCCAACTATCAAAAGGGTGAGTCTTCTTGAAAGAATGTGAATCATATCTACACTGATGATGAGCGGGTTAATGTTATAAAAGTCAAAGAGAAAATGGAGTATCGAGAAGTTAATGCAACAACAAGGGCACAAGCTAAAGTCGTCCTAAAAGGAGATCCTTCAAAATCCATTGCGCCACTACTTCCACATCAATATGATTTAATCAATTAACTTGGAAAAACTTCTGCTCAGATCTCTATCTTGGAACTTTTGAAGATTTCCCCAACGCATAAGGAAATTCTCGACAAATCCCTCATTGAAATAACTGTATCTAATGATCTGAATGTAGACCAACGTCAAGCCATGGTGGGACATTTTTCCTCACCCACATGCCTCTCATTTACTGAAAAGGATGATGTTTCCATGACACATCCTCATAATTCATCATTATACTTAGAAGTCATGGTCCACAAGTTTCATGTCACATGTGTACTAATAGATGGAGGTGCTGGTTTGAATATATGTGAAATGAAATTAGTTCAGGCTTTAGGATTTTTTGAGGATTCCATTGATCCCAGAAGAAAGATCACCATTAAAGCCTATGATGATGAAGAAATAGCATCCAAAGGTTTAATCATGTTACCAATCAGAGTGGGGCTGGTTATCAAAAATACTTTTTTGTCAAGTATTATATCGTGATCTTGCATACAATATCTTGTTGGGTCGACCTTAGATCCATGAAATGCAAGTTGTACCATCCATGTACCATCAATGTTTGAAGTTTCCTTATGATGGAAAGGAGATCATGATACCCACCAATAATTCTCATAGTCAAACTTGTGCCAACATCAAAGCTAGTCAAGACACTTTGGTTCCCAACAATCGAGAAGTGCCTACTAATACTTCTCTCAAAGTTGATACGCAAATCAGCCAACTAACCAAAACCTTTGACAAGCAACTACGGTTCAAGGATAATGGAGTAGGAGAATATTCTCTTTGTTTGGCTAATCTTCCTACGTCACCTTGGTCACATGGACAACCTTCTATCGCACACCATTAGATATTTGTAGCGTCAACATCAACACAATCAGTGGTAGAACTGATCACAAAGTTCAATGGACAATTTTTCAAAGAGAAATTCCCGATGGAATATCCTGAGGATAGCGAAATGCTAAAATGGATCTATAGAGATGAAGATGTAGAGGAAATAGTTCTTAATATCAAGTTACCAACTGATAAATATGGTAAGGGATATTCAATCATGCAAAAGATGGGCTATAAGGGTAATGGTACTATCGGGAAAAGAAAAGGAGTAGTTGATCCTATTGATCCTCCAGGACTTGTGGAAAAAGATAAAACATGACTAAGCTATGATACTAGCTCAAAAGAAAAAACATCCAAACAATTGAATGATACTGTGCCCACATTGCAACAAAGTTCTGATCCAAGGGAAGTATGCTTGACAACAATTCAGAATTTCATCGATAATAACTCTGACACAGACTCTAGAGAATATGAATGGGATACCATCCATAATGATGAATTCTGGAGGGATAAACAGGTTGACGTGATACACAAGTATACACCTACTCTAATCAAAGGAGAAGGTTCAGGGACCCAACCAAACGAATCTGAACTACAATGCAACTATGATTTTAGTGATACCAAGTCAGATTTAATCAAACAAGACTATTGTGAGGATAGTACCATCATTGATCTACCTCATACCTCAGATCCTATAGACACCTCTGTTATGACCATAACCATAGCCGATTTCACGCAACCTAATGACCCGCTACCACTAATACATCTTGATCTCATTGATTGGGATCTATTTGAACCTCTTGATATACCTATATTTCCAACTGACGAATCTATCGTAAACTTCCTCTCCACAGATGATGTAAATGCTTGTTCCACTAGCGATTTTCGGCATGAGATCCTTAGTCAGGAGAGGGTCAAGTTTCCTAGCTGTAAAATTAAAAATAAAAAAGAAAGATCTAATGGTGAAAACTAGAATTTGGCAGTATTAGATCAAACAAAAGATAAAACAAAGAGCGTATCAGATGGTGAAAACCTTTTTAAGGTAGCAAACGATGGGATGCTTGACACTCTCTCGGAGCACTATCATGGGTGATCGCCTATCTTAATTGAGCCTACAAAACCAATTAATCTTGAAACTACAGAGAAACCAAGGATTCTACAGTTGGCTACATTAGTGACAGATAAAGAAGTACCTAAGTTCATGGAATTTCTTAGAGAAAACCAAGTCAACTTTGCCTGGTCTTATGCAGACATGCCAGGTCTTGATCCGGATCTTATAATGCATCACTTTTCCATTAAACCAAGATTAAATCCTATGAAACAAAAACTTAGAAAGATGCATCCTCATGTGGCACTACTAGTTAAAGAAGAACTTAAGAAACTCCTCGATGTGGGATTTATAAGATCAATTGATTATATAGAATGGATCTCCAACATTGTTTCTGTATCCAAACCTGACAAAAGTGTTCGAGTGTGCATAGATTTCATAGATCTTAATAAGGCATGTCCTAAGGATGATTTTCCTCTTCCAAGCATTGATACTATAGTTGATCTAATGGTTGGCCATTCCATGTATTCACTAATGGATGGTTTTTCTGGTTATAACCAAATCAAGATTGCATCGGAAGACTAGGACAAAACAACTTTCACATGTCCCTAGGGGACTTACTATTGGAACGTCATGCCATTCGGTTTAAAGAATACTGGGGCTACATATCAAAGAGCTATGACTAAAAATTTTCATGACATGATGCACATATTCATGGAATATTAATCGATGACATACTGGAAAAATCATACACAAGAGAAGAACATCTTGAGATATTATCCAAAATATTTACAAGGTTGGAAAAGTTCAAAGTTCACCTCAACCCTAAGAAATGTGTTTTTGGAGTCACATCAGGAAAACTCTTGGGATATATAGTTTCAGCAAAAGGAATTGAAGTAGATCCTGCCAAGGTACAAGCAATCATGGAAATTCCTCTACCAAGGAATATTAGTTAGTTGAGATCACTATAGGGATGACTTCAATCTATACAAAGATTCATTACACAACTAGCAGATAAATGTCTACCTTTCACACATCTACTACATAAGAATGTTCCTTTCAAATGGGATGATAAGTGTGAAATGGCCTTTCAACAAATCAAGCAGTACTTAATGAACCCACCAATTCTGATATGACCAAATCCAGAAAAACCACTCATCTTATACATTGCTGCCACAAAGATGTCCTTGGGGGAATTATTAGCACAAGAAGACTCTACAGGAAAAGAACATGCAATCTATTATATCAACCAAACATTAATAGGTCATGAAGTCAACTACACTTTCATCGAGAAGGCTTGCCTAGCTGTGGTCTTTTCCTTGCAGAATTTTTGCCACTACATGTTAACTCATACAATCAATCTTGTTGCAAAGATTGATCCACTGAAATATCTATTAAGCAAGGCCACATTAGCAGGAAGATTAGCAAAATGGGTCATGATATTAAGCAAGTTCGATATCCATTATTTTGATCGCAAAGCAATCAAAGGATAAGTTATCACTGATCAACTGGCTGAAGCACCCCTACAAGCAGAACATCCCATGCACACTAAATTTCCAGATGCTAATGTCTTCACGACAGAGCCAAAGCAACCTTGGTCATTATATTTTGATGGCTCATTTACTCAACATGGATTAGGGGCAGGCATACTCTTTGTCACCCTTCAAGGAAATACCATTCCTCGATCATATCGGCTAATGTTTCCATGCACTAATAACATAGCCAAATATGAAGCTTTAATCACTGGACTCAAAATAGAATTGGAATGGAGAATCACAGAATTACAAGTCTATGGTGACTCACAGTTAGTCATTAACCAGATCAATGATGACTATCAAACCAAAGATGACAAATTGTTTCCGTATAAGAAAATGGTTGATGATTTCAAGAAATATTTTTTAGACATCAAGTTCATACAAATTCCAAGGCTTGAGAACAAGGTAGCTGATGCTATGGCCACAATCGCTTCATTGTTACAACTCCCAGAAACTCAGGCTCGCTATGAATTTATGGTGGAACAATCATTTACGCATGCCTATGACACCCCTGAAAGCCAAATCATTTGCCACTTAGTTGGATCCGATTCGAACCTTGGTATGGAAAAATTTATGCCTACCTAAAAGAAGACATCTTACCACTTGACTTATCCCGTAACCAAAAGCACAACTTTATCCGCCAATCTTCTCGCTATACCCTTATCGCTGACACTCTCTATCATCGTGGTCTTGATGGTACTTTACTTCGATGTCTTGAACATGACGAATCCGATAAGGCTTTACAAGAAGTTCATGGTGGCATTTGTGGTACTCATTCAAGTGGACTAACCTTATCCAAGAAATTGATTAGAATGGGTTACGACTGGCCTACAATGGAGAGGGAATCATTCACTTTTGTAACAAAGTGATCTAAATGTCAGATACATGGAAATCTCATTCATGCACTAGCACAGGAACTACAACCATTTGTACCAACCTAGCCATTCTCTCAATGGGGGTTGGATTTAGTTGGAAAGATTCATCCTTCATCTTTGAATGAACACAAGTTCATCATCACAATGACAGAGTATTTTTCCAAGTGGATTGAGGTAGTCCCTCTCACTAAGGTCACTGGAAAACAAATCTCATCATTCATACTTAACTATCTCATTTGTAGGTATGGCATTCCCAACTCCATCATCACAGATAATGGATGACCATTCAAGAATCAGGATTTTGATGAACTTTGTGAGAGATTCCATATTCAACATAGATACTCAACACCTTATTATCCACAAGGGAATGGCCAAGAAAAGGCCTCAAATAAAACAATATTGAAAATTTTGAAGAAGATTGTGAATGATGCAGGGAAAGATTGGCATGTTCAACTCAATCCCGCATTGTGGGCTTACCGAACTAGTATCTGAGTGCCAATAGGGGCAACACTATTTTCTCTTGTCTATGGAGCCGAAGCCATCCTACCTTTAGAGGTTGAGATTCCATCAGTCAAAGTACCTCTGAAAGGTCTAATCATAGATGATGAATACAGAGTTTCCCAACTGCAAGAACTAGAACTTCTTGATGAAAAGAGACAACGAGCAGCTGATCATTTGAAAGCATATCAAAAAATGATGTCTCGCAGCTATAATCAAAGAGTCAAACTGCATACCTTTTAGGTTGGTGATCTTGTTCTAAAAGAGAACCCACACAATCAACAAGACAAAGAAAAGAAGGGAAAGTTTGAACCTAATTGGCTGGGTCCATATGTGGTCATAGCAGTTTACAGTTCAGGAGCATACAAGTTGTTAACGCCAGAAGGGGACCTGTTTGACGAACCCATCAATAACATGCACCTGAAAAATTATTATGTCTGAAGTAGTTATCATCATCCAGAAAAAGTCTTGAAAAAATAAAAAAACATTAGAAAAAGTCTTGAAAAAATACAAAAACATCAGAAAAAGTCTTGAAAAAATACAAAAACATCAGAAAAAGTCTTGAAAAAATACAAAAACATCAGAAAAAGTCCTGAAAAAATGGCTACCTTGGTGAAAACCTAGCAAACAAGCATCTCGGTAACGAGAAAAAAATATAGAAAAATGCAATAAAAACAAATAGTGAAATTCTGGAAAACAGATGCTATTTGTAGCTCTTCATCTATTAGTTCATGTTTTGCACTTCTCTTTTCAACTTTCATTTCATTCATCTTAGGGTCATACCAGCATCATGTTGCCATTATTTTCCTAGAGCGATAACTTCTTACCATGGCTTGATTATTGTACATATCCATTTCAGAAAGTTGTGCCAAATACTGGGGGCAAACGTTGACATACTCTTGGGCAACCAACTTTCAGGTTCTACCAAAAAAGATTGAAAATGATATAGAACTCAGTCATGCGAACACATAATCAAAACACATGAACAACTATCCAACCATTAACCCATATCACAAACAGTTTTTCAACATAATACCATATCATGACTCATATATGGATGATCTAAAATTTGAATAATGATTGGAATATCAGTTTTACATTTTGAAAAATGGTTATTTGATTTTTCAATATCATCTCTTTAGAGCACACTCAATGATGTACTGAACTAGAGTGGAAAGGAAGGAGGATGATTTTTCTTTGTCTACTGTCTTAAGGTTAACTATCGATTTGATGCAAATATGTCGTGAAACATGATTTCCAAAGCATATCATTGATGACAATTCCACACTTGCATCAGAAGGTGGTTAGCCTTTTCCTGTTTATACAAGAAATGCTCAAGTCATCTTGGTTCAATTATACCTCGATGCTTGTGTTCACTTGCTATATCAAAAATCATGAAAGTTGTACTCAGCTCATCATTGGTGCTAGTCTCCCCTCTGATGCTTGTACATACTTCCAACATTTTATAAGGCTCTATGATGATTCAAGAAAGCTACCCAAAGGCTCAACAAACAGTTGGTTTTATTTAGTTTCATTTCATTTAGATCAATGTATACATTTGCATACTAGATTCGCACTAGAGTTATAATCAAAGCTGAACAGATAAAATCAACGGTTGTCATGTCTCTTTGGACTATATGTGGAGAACATTTGGACATTTGTTTCATTCTCATTTCATTATCATTTTATCTTGTGCATATCATATAGTTTAACATTCATCATTTAGATCCTTTCTAAAATCCTTCATGATGCATTATCAGTTCATATTTCATATCATTACATTTCATTTCATATCATCACATTTCATTTAATCTCATTTCATTTCATCATATCATTCTCATTGAATTTCATTTTATCATTCCATATCACTTTATTTCATTTCATTTCATCATCACATATCATTTCATTTCATTTTACCATTTCATATCATCTCATTTTATTACATTACATTGCACATCATATCATTCAATTTCATTCCATTTCATCATCACATATCATTTCATTTCATTTTACCATTTCATATCGTATCACTTTATTACATTACATGGCATATCATATCATTCACTTTCATTTCATATCGTCTCACTTTATTACATTACATTACACATCATATCGTTCAATTTCATTTAATTTCATCATCACATATCATTTCATTTCATTTTACCATTTCATATCATATCATTTTATTACATTACATTGCATATCAGATCATTTAATTTAATTTCATTTTATCATTCCATTCCATTTTGTCATTTACCATCATTTCATCAGCTCAGATCATTTTATCATTCATTTTATTTTACTATTACATTTCATTTCATTCAATTTCATTTCATTTTATATCATTCCATCTCATTTTATCATCTCATCACTCTTTTTTGTATCCATTACATTTCATAAGCAAACATTTCATCATTTATCATTTACATTTTTCCTCATTTTCAATACCATTTTATTTATCATTTTTTACACAACATTTAATTCATATTACATATCATATTTCAAATTCATCATGCATTTCATAAACATAACATCCATCACATCATAATCATTTATAACATTTTGGAAAATTGAAACACAAAAATTTCATACAAACATTGCATTTCCACATCATTAATAATTCATATCATATCATATCATCTCAACACATTGCATTTTTACCATCATCATCCACCTACATGAGATCATTAGTACACATCATATTGCACATCATCGCATCATCCTGCAAATCATGTTAGTCAATAGATCATATATCAGAATCCATATCACATAAACAAAGAAATAAATGCATAGCCATCTCATATCATCATATCAAATGCAGCATATCATCAAAACTCATCACAATGCATATCATCGCTCATCAAAAAATACATACAAATGTCCAATAGTATAATGACACTAAAAAGTCTAGAAAGATACATTGAGATATGCTTAAAAATCAATATACATGCTCCATGAATATGGGATACATCACATCCATCTTGCATATATCAATCACAGTTGGCTGGTGGAACCCCCTGATGGAGTTGGTCTCGAGGATGGTGGCCTGCCACTGGTCCCTACATCTGGATCCCGTCGAGGCCTGGTAACCCCCAGACTCTATGTGCCTGTCCCAGTCCTACTCTTGGTCCTAGTGTGAGACCATGGGAAAGGCTCTCTGCGCTCAGGAGGACATAACTTTTCATATCAAACTCTATAATACTCCACCTCTCTAGCCATCTTGAAGCCCTCTGCATTGGCCTCTTGCAATGATGCACTCTCCACGGTGCCCATTAGCCTCTGAGCAACACCCTCAGCCTCTATCACCCTTTGTCTCAATGCATCTCTCTCAGTAATCAGTTGGGCTACCTATGGGTCTAGGGTAGGAGGATGTGCCTGTGCCTATGCCTATGCCATACTCGGTGCATGTGCCTGTGACTATCCCAGCTGTGCTTATAACTATGCGACCAACCCCTATGCCTGCACCAACTGACTCTGCAACTGCACCTATTGTCCCTCCAATGTCTGCACCTGGGCTTGTATAGTATCTATATGTCCCTGCTGTGACGAGGAACCAACCATTATCACTATCCTCTGCCCAATCCCAGTCCTCGACATCACATGATTTGGCTACTGCTCAAAATATCTGGCCTCGGTCTCACTGGCACCGGCCCCTCATCTCCACCGTCATCCCCATCATCCCAATATGAGCTCTCCTCCTCTCCACTCTCCTCATCATCTCCCCCAACCGTTGCCTGCTCACCACCCGCCACATCCTCATGTCTCCCTATCCCTGGCTACAGTACCACCAAAATGGGTACTAGCTCATCAGGACAGGTAAACCATGGAAAGGGATGTGTATGATAATAAACTGAGTACTCATCGGATATACCAACATCAACAATATCTCATCTATCATCCCATTCCTCAGGCACTAAATCCATATACTCTGTATATGCTATCTTATATGAAATGAACGACCCTCATCCCGCCTCATCCCTGTTCCATGCATAGTGAGCAACCCCCTACGACATCCCCTGTGTAAAACTGACCTATCATTGCACCCGCAATGCCAAGAACCTCTCTAAAATGAAGGGTGTATGACCTATCAAAAATCAAGGAATACCTATGAATGGCATCTCCAAATGATCTGTATCCCAGGGCTCGCAATCTAGGTACAATCGCCATATCATGGCATCCATAACATCTAGCCACCATCTCCAGTAATCCACCTTGCCCAGCTTAGGTTGGACAAGGAACATAGCATATGTGTACACATAGGGTCTGCTTGGTGTCCTCACTCTAGGACAAGCTAGTCTCGTAACATCAAAATTCTTCCATGCCCAGATCTGAAGTAGTGTCATGCCGCATGAAAAACTAGATGCACCCCTATATACCACCTGATGTAAATCATGATGTAGGTGTGCCAACATGCAACTCCCCCAAGTGTACCTCCGTGGCTATACCAACATCTACTCTAGGATTCTCCCCCATCCCACTGATAGTCCCTTTGACTGGTGATCCAGACAAAGGAGACCTCCAATGAATGCACCCAAAACTGCAGGCAAGGCCGGATACCCCCTGAAATTAGCCCATGGCACCTAGTACCCTGCTATCTGAGCATCAAAAAATACTCTCCTCAGAGCATCAGTACCACCAAGCTCCTTATGATCATAGAACACAAGGGTGCCTACCATTGGAATACCAAGAATCCTATACACATCCTCTGGATTCATAGTCACCTCACTAGTCAACAAATGAAAGGTGTTGTGCTCTGAATGCCACCTCTCTACCAATGCAGTCAACAGTCCCCTATTGACCCGAATCAGAGGCATGGCTAACAAAGATCTCAATCCACAGCCCCCTATCAATGCTACATCATCTAGCATCAACTTGGGTATCCTATCCCATCCCGCCAAGTGATGATCCCTAATCTAAAGGTTGTTGAAAACCTTCTATTTTTCAGGTAACACAAGATAATCAATCAGCCTCATATCAATGATTCAATATCAATCAAGCAAAATCAATCTGACTTATGTCTATCTATTTATGACCCATAACAGTGACCCATATCAAGTGTTCTATCTAGGTGACTCATATCAAGCAATCAATACACAAATCTTTCTATCTGGATATCATATCAATCTGTTCTACCATCAACTACTATTTGTTTTCTTTTTTTCAAGAATGAAAATTTATCAACAATCAAAACATCATCCTATTTGTATTTCAATCACAAATGCAAATATGTTTTCAACAATCAAGGTAATTTATCAACAATCAAAACATCATCCTATATTGCAGATCTGGAGGATTACTTTGAGGATTTTCAGCTCCTCTTTGTTGACAGCCATATTCCAGCTGTTAGCCCACCATCATTTGTGCATTCAGAGGTTGCAGTTTTTGAGTCTTCAGTTCAGTTTGGATTTGACATCTTTTGTTTCAATTCAGACAGAGAGATTCTTCAGCATCCTATTATGGCACACATCTTGAGACAGATTGATTCTTCTCTCTTCACAGGGGTTCTTCATCTTCGTCTTTTGGATCCATTTCTTCCCAAGGGGAGGAATATTATATGCCGCTTCAGGATCTCTTTCTGGATTCTACCTCCGCACCACCAGCCGCCCGTGCGCCACCATCTTCAGCCCCCTGGTCGCTGAGAGGACCAGGGGCCGATTTTTTTTAGCCCCTGAGAGCCAAAGGGTCAAATTGGACCTTTTGGAGCTGTTTTACGAAATCGGGTATAAAATGTTCAATTTTTCTCCGTTTTTTGAATGGAAATAGGCGTTGGAAAGCTGATTCCAGCGCCGATCTGATGGTGCAGGTGTAATTTTCAGTTTTTTCCGTTTTGATGCATTTTTTCTCAGTCAAATTCAGAACAAGTTTTTTGCACTCCCGGAGCCATATCTTTTGCATACGGACTCCATTTTTCACAAACGAATAGGCGTTGGAAAGGTGTTTCTGTGCTCTTTTCAGATCTGTAATTTATTTTTCCAGAATCTGCCCCAGGTACTTTTTATTCAGTTTATTGTGTTTTCACACATCTGTCAATTACTTGGACATTTTGGCACCTGGAAATGATTTGTTTGCATGGGATGGCTTTATTTGATCTGCTTTATCAGTATTGAGGTCAGTTAGTCTCAGATTTGTTAATTTGAAGAGTTATCATGGGTTTTTCTACTCACCCTTCAGTTGTATTTCTGGAACGGGGTAATTATGAGTCATGGGCAAAGGGCATACTTACACATTGTAGGTGGCTTAATATTTTGCCTTATTTGTATGATCTCATACTTGAACCAGCAACTTCAGAGGGAAAAATAGCTTGGGATATCATTAGAAATCACATAGTAGGAGTTATTTTGTCTAGTGTTGTTTCTGACACTGTGTGGGCTATATCGGGCATTGATTGTCCTCACTCACTTTGGACACGTCTTTGGGAGATCTATGGAGACCCCAGTCTTTCTCCATTCCCAGAGGATCCTGCTTCAGATTGTCTTGTACCCATTGGTTGGAGAGAGAACACACCTTTTGATCATGATACTTTAAAGGAACTTCAGTATTTAGACACCCTTACATATTCTGATGAATCAGAGGATTGTCTCATAGTTCCTACTCTTCAGACTGAGATTATACATGTATCAGCATCATCTCCTGTTGTTCCTGATCAGTTTGATATTGCCTCTTCTTTGGCTCCTATTGATTCAGCTAAGCAGGACATCATACATCTTTCATACATGGCTACTTGGGATTCTTATCTTGTAGGCATTTCGTCTTTGTTTGTAGAGTCCTATATTGCAGATTTGGAGGATTACTTTGAGGATTTTCAGCTCCTCTTTGTTGACAGCCATATTCCAGCTGTTAGCCCACCATCATTTGTGCATTCAGAGGTTGCAGTTTTTGAGTCTTCAGTTCAGTTTGGATTTGACATCTTTTGTTTCAATTCAGACAGAGAGATTCTTCAGCATCCTATTATGGCACACATCTTGAGACAGATTGATTCTTCTCTCTTCACAGGGGTTCTTCATCTTCGTCTTTTGGATCCATTTCTTCCCAAGGGGAGGAATATTATATGCGCTTCAGGATCTCTTTCTGGATTCTACCTCAGGCATCCATATGTGCGACAGGAGTTTCTTCATTGTGGGGGGGCCTTCTAGTCTCTTTCTTTTTCTCCTATGGAGACCATTGTATATGTACTTATATGATAGAAGCTGTTTATGGGGGGTATCATGTTATCCACCTCCTATCCTTCTTTTCTTAGTGCATTGCATGCTTTCATCTCTTTTTGGAGTAGAGTTTTTCCCATGAGGTTTTCTCTATTTCTCCACTTTACAGAGATTTGGTTGTAATTGGGTACCTAATCAGGCCTTGTTGCCGGGACCCAAGTTTACTTTCTTGCATTGTAGTTACCTTTGCTTTCTTGCATATGTTTGTAGCTGCACTTTTGCTCATCTTAAGGGGGGGTGTTAGAGTAAAGGTTTTAATTTAATCATGTTGATTAAATTACCTTTATTCCTCTTAAGATTTCACTTTAGTTTGCATTTTGTGACATTTAATAATTATATTAATTATTAAATGTCTACCTATTAGGGTTTCTTTTAGGGTTGCACAATATCCTTTTATAAGGATTCATCATTGTATTTTTACCTCTCTCTCGGATGAATATATTTTTCAGCTTTCAGAGCACCCTTGCTTGTTTGTCTCCATCTCTTCTTTCTGTGACAGGTTATTTGCATGCAGGTGATCTTCGGGGTCTGTGAAGTTGGCTTTCTCAACTTCTACAAGCAATATACATCATCATTCTTTCATCACTCTCATCAAATCACACATTCTATCTATTTTTCCTAAATGTGTTAATCTACGGCCTCTATGCACTAAAATTCATATGTGCTAAAACTCAGATGTGTCATTCTTTTCCCTGGATGCACTCAAAAATTTCCTCTATGCGCTATTTCCCTCTAAGTGCTAAAACTCTAATCCAAAGTGTCACTATATTCTCTGGATGCACGACAACCCTAAATGAGTTAATGTTTTTTCTAGATGCACTAAAACCCTAAATTTCTTACGGCATCCTAGAAGCGCCACTCTTTTTATTGAATGTGCTAAACTAGTTTTTACACTAAACATTGCAAAATCTATCCTATATGCACTACAACACACATCAAAAGTTCTCAAACAGCTATTGAAAGTGCTAAAACTTTTCTAAATGCACTAAAATGGATTTTTAAAACCTAAATCCATAGAAAAATAGTGCAAATTGATTCCAAACGGAAAAATTTTACAACAAAAGAGTTTGGGTTGACTCACTGGTGGTCCATACGCAGCTGGTCTCTGGTATCGGCAGGCCTGCTCGAATCTGTGTTGGTGGTACGGAAGCTCCATCTCACGAGGTCACTATCAAAGCAATAGGATTGTACAAGTCAAAAAGTGCAAATGATTTGTCCTTTTCTCCCTTTTTACCTTTTAAAGGTCAACTAAAGGTGAGTTTTGTGACTTTTTTATCTTTTTATCTAACTTTGACTTTATTTTTACACTGGGGCATCCTTATACATCATTTTTCGAGAGCTAAATCATTGAATTCACATCTCATCATCAAATCACATTTTTCCAACATTATCAACAACCCTTCATCATCAATGATTTATCTCCCGAGGGGGCATCATTAACACTAACAACATATTTTAATCGAAAACATATCAGAATCAGGTCAAGGACATATTTTTCAGAAAAGGGGCAAAGTCAAACACAACAAATTTTGAAAGTAGGAATATTTTCTTTGAAGCAATGCATTTCACACATCACTTCAAAGAGGGGAAAAATGTAGATGCATAAAATTGGTCATATATGATTAATCTTTGCATTTAATTAAATATTTATTATTTAATTAATTTCTCTAAAGTCTTCTACATATAATTAAATTTAATTAATTTAATTATATTGTTCATTCAATTTATTCTTCTATCATGATTAAATAAATCAAATTTTATTTAATTATTTCACATTCATATGTCCACTTGATTAATTAAATAAATACACTTTATTTATTTTAATTAATTATCACTTTTTGAATTTAATTAAGTCTTTTTTATTTAATTAAATTTAAATATTTCTTTTCAAAATTTTCTTCTAGTTAATTAAATATCTTATTTAATTAATTTCATTTACATACCATTTCTTAAAAGTTTAAATAATCTTTATTTAATTGAATATCTTCCATATCTTTTCAAAATCATAATTAAATATTCTATTTAATTATGAAATCTTCCATTATTCTTCAAATCTAGGGTAAATATTCTATTTAAAGAAAAACCTCTGTGTCACCCTTAAATGAATAATTGAATTTAATAATTCATTATTTATCTTCTTCAAAAATCTTTCCATAATCTCACAAAAAGATGACTTTTAACAATTCATCTTTATTATCTTATCTTACCTCTTTTACAGAAAAGAAAAAAAAATCTTGCTTTATGTTTTCTTCTGTTTTTATTCAGTCTTATCAATCTTCAACCGTTTGATCTACTAGGAATTTTCACAATCGTTAATCATATCATCCAATCAAAAGCTTTCAAAAACTCTATAAATAGCACTGTCAATCCAAGCAATGCTTACAACACACAACAGATGAATTAGAGATTAATTGCATTCTAGCATTAAAGTATTCTAGAATTATCATTATAGTTTTATTATTCATAGCATCATCATAATCTTTCATTCTAGCAATCATGTTTTACAATAATCATGTCTTAGCTTAGCATTACATGCATTTCATATTGAATCTCGTTCTCTAGGAAGATTGTTCGTTGAGCCTATCCTACAATCTGAGAGCCAACTAGAATCAATGAAAATATTGGAGATAGAGGATGATAGGATGACATCGATAACAAGATACTAAGTTTGCAAGATCTATTATTTTCATATTCTATTTTTGATACAATGTCTTATTGGTGTGTTTGATTCATATGTTTTAACATATTTAACACGCATAAAATTGACCATGCAGAATGATTGTAGGATATGCACAAAATGTATTTGTTGAAAATTCTTTAGAAAATTTCAAGCATATGCAATTTCTAGGTGTAAAACCAAATTCCACTACATTTTTTAACATCCCACACACCTATACTAAAATGAAAGCTTTGGAAAGGAATATGCACATCCATAGAAAAAGGATTGAGAAATGATGTATTATTTTACATAATTATAACTACTCTCATATATATGTGTATACAAAATGTGGAAGCATACACAAGGTAGGTCAATTGTTTAACAAAATGCCTCAAAGAGATGTGGTTAAAAAATATAATTGGCAAGTGTACAGAATTGTGTAGTTTAAAATGTGCATTGACAAGCTAAGGTTATAATGACAAACAAACAATGATGAACATGGAATATGTAAAATAAAAAAAATCAAAGCAATCCAAAATAGAATTAAGGAAAATATAAATAAAATGTGTAAATACTTCACATACCTAAAAAATGGAGATTCGAATGGAGGAGTTCTACCCAATTATGTAACCTTTTCTTCTTCTTTCATCAAAATCCTCAACAATTTGAGTTTTTCAAAAGCTTGTTTCCTTTTAAATGTTCAATTGTATATCACTCTTGAATGGAATTAAGACTTCAATTGATATATTTCAAATTTGACTTGAAAACTCTATTATTTCATGCAAAGGTGGTGGAAAGTTCGTAAAAAGGTGGTAGATTGTGAAAAAATTGCATGAATAATTCACAAAAGCATCAAAAGATTCTTTTTTCAGAACACACACATAACCAAGAGAATATATAGAAAGTGTGCCTAGAGATCAAGGGTATATTGAGTTTTTTAACATTTTTAGAGAAAGAAAAAATGTGCTTGTGTTATAATATGAGTGCAGTATGTCTTGCTAAACAAATGGCTACATCTCAACTTCTTCAAAACATGCTTGCATTATGAAAATGTTGATTTTTTGTAGGTTTCATTTCTCTTTCTCTCTCTCTATCCTTAGCCATCCATCCCCCTTATCCATCTAGGTCTCTCACTTATCCTGAAACCCTAAACCTTAGACACTATGCCATCAAACCCTAATCCCTCAACCCTATACTACAAAAAACCTTGATACGTCTACCCTTAAACCCTAAACCCTAATCTCTCTCTCCCTCTCTTTGAAATCTCTCTCTCTCTCTCTCCCTCATTCCCTCTATCTCTCTCCCACTCTCTCTTAGGTCTCTCCATCCCACCCCTCTCCCTCCTACCCCCTCTCCCTCTATCTCTCTCTCTCACTCACTCCATCTCTCTCTCACTCCATCTCTCTCTCTCTCTCTCTTATTCCCTCTATGTCTCTCCCATCCCTCTATCTCCCACTCCCTCTCTCTACCTATATAACTAGAAAACTCTATCTCTCTCTACCCTAATCCATTCCCTATATCTCTGTATCTCATTTCTTCCTCCATATTTCCCTCCCTCTCTACCCTAATCCCTCAGCCCTCAACCCCTATACCCTCTAACCTATACATTGAACCCTCAAACCTAATACCTCAACCCTATACCCTCTACCCTCTACCCTCAACCTTAAACTAAGTCAACCCTTAAACCCTCTACCCTTAACCCAATACCCTCTACCCAAAACCGGAAACCCTCAATCATATAACCTCTACCCTTAAACTATCTACCCTCAACCCTAAACCCTCTACCCTCAACCCTCAACCCTTAAACTGAAACCCTTAAACCCTCTACCCTCAACCCCATACCTTCATCCCTCAACCCTTAAGCCCTCAACCCTATAGGTCATCAACCTTATACCCTCAATTCTCAACCCTCTACCCTATACATTGGATCCTAAAACATATACCCTAAAACCTATATACTCAACCCTATACCCTAAACCCTCAACCCTAATCGCATAATTATAAACCCTCAAACCCTAAAATTCATCCCTCAACTCTTAATCCCTTAAACCCTCAACCCTATAGGTCCTCAACCCCTATCCCTATCTCTCTATCTATCTATCTCACCTCTCTCACCCTCCCTAAACCTTTAAACTCTCTACCCTAATCCCTCAACCCTATACCCTCAACTCTTAAACCCTTATATTCTCAACCCTTAGCCCCCAACCCTCTACCCTCTACCAAATACCATAAAATCTCAACCCTAATCCCTCAAACCTAAGTCCTCAAACCTTAAACCCTGAAAACCTCAACCATCAACCCTCTACCCTAAACCCTAATCCCTCAAATGTAATCCCTCAACCCTTAAAGCCTTAAACCCTCTACCCTAAACCCTCAACCCCTAATCCCTAAACCCTTACTCCCTCAACCCTAATCCATAAACCCTCAAAATTTAAAACCTAAACCCTCAACCCTTAATCCCTCAACCCTCAACCCTTAAACCCTAAACCATCAACCCTCTACCCTTAGCCTTAAACCCTCAACCCTCAACCCTCAATCCTTAAACCATAAACCATTAAACCCTCTAACCTCTACCCTCAACCCTAATCCCTCAACCCTATACCATCAACCTTTAAACCCTTAAGCCCATGTAAACTCTCCACCCTAATCCCTCAACACTAAACTATTAATCCCCCAATCCTAATCCCTCAACCCTTAAACTATAAACCTCTACCCTCTACCCTCTAACCTATACATTAATCCCTCAACCCTCAATACTCAACCCTCAACCTTTAATCCCTCAACAGTCAACCCTTAAACCATAAATCCTCAACCATTATACCCTCTATCCTATACATTGGACCTTGAACCCTAATCCTTTAAACGTATACCCTCAACCTATAACCTAAGCCCTCTCCCCTCTACCATAAACCCTCAACCCTAAACCCTTAAACCTTTTACCCTCTACACTCAACCCTAATCCTTGAACCCTATACCCTCAACCCAATACTGTAAACCCTCAATTATCAACCCTCTACCCTATACATTGGATCCTTAACCCTCATCCATCTTTGTTCCTCCATCATATTATCTCCTTCTCTCTTTTTTACTTCTCCCTCCATCTCTCCCTCCATCCGTCTCTCCCTCTCTACCATAATCTGTCAACCCTATACCCTCAACCCTTAAACTCTCTACCCTAATTCCTCAACCCTCAACCCTTAATCCCTCAAACCTAATCCCTCAACCCTTAACCCTTAAACCCTAATCCCTCAACCCTTAAACCCTAATCCCTCAACCCTAAAACCCTTAAATCATCTACCCTATACCCTTTACAATATACAATAAACCATGAACCTTAAATTCTCAACCATCTACCCTATACATTAGATCCTCAACCATATTCCATAAAACCTATATAGGGTAAGTGCACCAAGATGGTTCCCAAAAAGGGGGCTTAAGTGGCAACTTTTTTCTAAAATTAGGAAATATTGACCTTGGACATGAAATTGAGGATAGTTACAGTCAAAATTTTGAGATAGAAAAAAAATAAGGATTGAAGTGCTCCAAGTCTACTTTCTAAACTAATAATTTATTTTGAAAATGGTTGAGATTAAGGGGTTTAAAATAGGGACGTACATAAATTGATGTTGTTTTTTGTAAAAAAAAAGCATAACATAGCAAGTCTTGTACGACCCTAGCAAGGTGAACTTTGTTGTAGTATTTTTAAAATTGCTATGGTAAGAAGTTAGCTACCGTATCTAGTTAATGCATGATTTTTCTAATAATTTTTTAATGAATATTTGATTTTTAACTAATTTTCTAAGTGGGTACTCCTTAAAATGTAGAATTTTGGCCGTGCTCCCCCTACAAATTTTGGAAAGTAATTTTTTTTTTCATTTGTAGAATGGAGTCTAGTTTCTAAAAATGTAATTTATTTGAAATTTTGATGAACAGTTAATTTATAATGAAAAAAACACCAAACACTATTTTTTTGGAAAAAATGAGACATGCAAACAAAAGAAATTATGGATGAAAGGCTTAACATTGTCAAAAAGTGAAAAAAATTACAACATTGGATAGCTAAGAGAGAACCTAACATTACCCATGTGTTTGATTTTGTCGATATTGAACCAGATGCAATCGTGATGGTGAGCATGAACCCAATTATGTGAAAAATTGTAGAATTTGCAAAAACACGTCTTTGGTCATTGGGAATGCCCTCCAAGCCTTTGGGTTGGTATTCCAAGGAAAATAGCAATACTAAGGCTCGAGGATTCCAAAAGAAAGATATAACACAAGCATGTTATAATGCGCTCGCGTTATTTCCTAGTTTTGACATTTTTTTGCGTATCCGGGATACATATCAAGTAATACATAATGCGAGTGCATTATAACACGCTCGCGTTATGTCTTCCTTTATGTTAAATTCTAGTCTACTGAATGTTTGCTGATATATTTGTATGTTTGTATGTACATGTATGTTGGTGTGTCATGTATGTATGTATGTATGTATGCCTATATGTATTAGTGCATGTATATTGTATGGATGTAGGATTGTATGTACATATGTATTATGCTTGTATTTATTTATGTATGTCTTTAGAGGGAGGGGGAATTTTAAGAGAGAGAGAGTTATTTAGGTAGGGTGGGATGGGGAGAGGGAGAGAGAGAGTTTAAGAAAGGGAGTGGGAGAGAAGGGGTTGGAGTGAGGGGGACTTTGCTAGGTAGAGTGAGAGGGAGAGACTTGAGAGATAAGTAGGGAGAGGGAGTGTGAGTGAGAGACTTGAGAGATGGAGAGGGTGTGGGTGGGAGTTCAACCTAGGAGAGGGAGAGAAAGAGGGGGGTGGAGTGAGAGGGACTTATCTAGGTAGGGTGGGAGGGGTAGATAGAGAGAGGGAAGAGAGAAGGAGAGAGAGAGAGTTACCTAAGTAGGTTGCTAGAGGGAGTGACATGATCAAGAGAGGGGGTGGGAGGGAGAGAGAAAGTCTGGAGAGAGGGAGAGGGGGTGGACGTGAGAGTTTAAGAGAGAGGGAGGGAGGAGAAGGGGTTGGAGGAGAGGGACTTAGCCAGGGTAGGGTGGGAGGGATAGGAGAGGGAGGCAGAGAGAGGGGGGGTGGGAGAGGCAGAACTGATGAGTGTTGGAGAGGGTGGGAGAGAGCTTGAGAGAGAGGGAGAAAGGGTGGAGAGAGAGGGAGGGAGGGGAGAGGGTGGAGAGGGTGGGAGAGGGGTGTGAGATTGGGAGAGGGTGGGAGGGAGAAGGGAGATAGGATGGGAGAGAGAGTGGGCGAGAGTGAGAGAGAGTTGGAAAGGGTTAGAGAGATTGGGAGAGATTGCGAGAGGGTGGGAGATGGAGGGAGAGACTGGGAGAGGATGGGAGAGAGTGGGAGGGAGAGAGGAAGAGAATGGGAGACGATGAGAGAGAGTGGGAGAGAATGGGAGAGAGTGTGGGACAATGGGAAGGAGGGAAGAAGAGAGTGGGAGAGGGTGGGAGAGACTGGGAGGGAGGAAGAGAGTGGGAGAGAGTGGGAGAGAGTGTGGGAGAGTGGGAGAGTGGGAGAGAGTGGGACAGGGTGGGAGGGAGTGGGGGAGAGTAGGATAGGGTGGGAGAGGGTGAGAGA
>VDFB02111429.1:0-18775 GCA_007258455.2 Sequoia sempervirens | reverse complement strand
TTTAATGCTTGAGATATGCCATGATCTTTTCTTTGTGTGCTGACTGATATTGATTTTCGTTGAGTGTCCTTGTCTAATAAGTCTCTCTGTGATGAGGACTTGGGGCATGGGGCATGTTTTTATTTGCTTTCTACTTGTGGGTGTTGTCTTGAACCTCTTCAGTGTCTCTTGTTGTCTCCTTGACACACTTAAGAGATTTATGGCATCATCCTTGAATGTTTTTGCACAACCATTCTCATGGTAATCTTGGCGTTTATGTCTTGATGCGAGCATGGTTTTGCTACATTAAATTGGGTAAGCTAACATTGTAGTCATCTTGACCTTCATGTCTTTGATGCTAATAAAAGGACTCTTCCATTACCTGCCGATATAACCACATTCATATCTTCATACAGCATTTGTGACAGTGATGATTGTGTGATCGTCCGGATAACCGGGTAATAATGGCCCAATGATGAAAATAAGTTCTCTTTACATTCTTAATGAATGATGAACACAAAAACCTATATTACCCTATTGCAAGTACACCTTTGCATTTTCATGTAGCTTGCATTATTTAAACTTCATGTTAATTTGCACTTTTAGGCTGTATTATGGGTTTGAGAGGGTTTCCTTCATCTTTCTTGTGGATTTTTCATCAACTGTGATCACGTTCTTCATTTCCTTATCTTCTTTCGTGATCTCAATCGAAATTCCCTATCTTAAACAGTTGATTGATTTTGATGCATCCTCTTTATTGAGGCAGATTCTCTTCCTTCTCTCCATTTCTTTCCATTTCTTCTAAACTTCTATCTTCCATTCGATTTCACCCCACTTCTTTTCTTCTAATTCAACCTTAGGGCATAATTTTCTTGCTGATCTACCTGGGTTTTGTGATTCTTATATTTTTCATCTTACATCAAGAACCTTATCTTTTGTTTGATTTGATCAAATTTTTCAATTTATTATTTCTCCTCAATCTCATTTCGATTTCAATCACGAGGGGGCAGTACCTATCAAAATTCAATCCTTGATTCAACTTTATCAATTTATCAATTGCTTCTCTTGGGGCAACCTTGCTTGAGATTCTTATTTCTCACTTTGGATGTGATCCCGAATCGAACTCATGTTCAAAGGCCTTTTGAGAAGCATATCCGTGAGCAGATCTCAAGTCAATTCCTCACATCTCCTAAAGTTGTTTTAGATTCCAAATCGATCTCACATTGTAAATCATTCTTGGATCGGTAGGATCCCCGAAGTTGACTCACATTAAATAGGGGCAAATGTATGCAACCTAAAATGGTCACCTAGACTTGGGCCCATTTATTTAATTTGTCAACATCAACTTTTCAATCAATGATTGTCGTGATTTCAAATCAACAATTTCTTAATCAATTCATAACTATTTCAAATGTTTCAATTTTCCCCAAGGTTTGAATAAATGCTCCATTACATGAACAAAGAAATAAACTTTTAATAAATAAAATAATGTTATTTATTCGAAGTTAATATTACTTAAATAAAATGATGCTATTTAATTAAATCTATTTTTTAATAAATACTTATTTTATTTTATTAATATTCATTTCTAAATACATAATCTTTATTTTATTTTATTAAAAGAGATATTATCATCTTAAATTAAATTAAATAAATGAAATATCCTCTTAAGAATATCCTGTGATGAAAAAAAAAAAGGGAAACAAATCAGTTAAAAGGGAAATAAACTAAAAAAAAGAATTCCAATCAAGATTTGTTTCTATTTTTCTATTTATCCCACATTGCTTCTGAATTTGCCTTCAATTCCACTTTTGCCTATAAAATGAGCCCTCTTATTCTCATTTCAAAAAAAAAAGATCAAGCACTTTTTGCACGTGACTTTATGCTACAAATTTTCTTGAATTTTATCATTATTTGAGATTACACATTGGTTTGATTTTATAAGCATCTTAGTTTTAGAGCATATAGTTTAATATTACATTTTAGCTTAATCTTTATAGTAGATTAATTTGCAAAGTAATTCATTTATGGCATTGCATGTAGATCAATTTTCATTTCAATAAATTAGTTTTGTTTATTGCATTTTATAGTCATTTAGATTAGTTTTCATTGTTGCATTGCAAGAACAGGATTCATGGAGATTGACATTCTTGCTTCTCCTCTTTGAATCTCTCGTTCTGAGACTGTATTTGCAGGGGTAACTGGGTTAATCTGAGGGCCACAATATCAATCCGTGCTCTTCTCGAATAGAGAACTATGAATTGATTTGCAAGGACTCATTATTGAGTATCCTCGCATGCAAGGATTCATAGAAGTATAACATATTTTTAGTTATACAGCTAAAAAGTTGCTCCAATGTTGGATAGGCCAAAAGGCATCTTCTTGTAGGCCATTGTGCCCCACTTGGTGGTAAATGTTGTCTTGAATTGATCCTCTTTCTTGACCAGAATCTAGTTGTAACCTGAGTAACCATCTAGCAAAGAAAATTTGTCAGAACTAGAAACTACCTGCAGAATTTGCTCCATGGAGAGGAGCGGGTAGTGGTCTTTCAATGGAGCCTTATTTAAATCTTGGAAATCGACACATAATCTGATTTCCCCACTTTTCTTTCTAACTGGCACTAAATTTGACACCTAAGAGGTGTGTTTGATAGGAAAAATAATACCACTCTCAACTAATTTATTCAGTTCAGCCTTCATAAGGTGTCCTAATTTGGGGTTAAGAGGTCTCTGTTTTTCTCTTACTGGTTTTGCATCATGCTCTAATTCAATAGTATGTTGGGCTAGTTCTGGGTTAAAACCTCTCAAATCCTTGTACTCCCAAGAAAAAACATCACTAAATTTCTGACATAACAAAATAAATGCTTGTTGTTCCTCTTCATTACATACCTTTCCCAGCTTGAGAAGCTTGCCTTTGAAGATTTCAATGGTTGCATAATGTTCTTCTTTAACGGTTAGGCCACACTTGTCTTTCCACGCTTGGTCATCTGAATTGAACACAGATTCCAAGGTCACCAAACCTTTTGGTAGCTTGTTGGTCTTCAACTACACAATCTAGTCATCATATTGTTGCTGCCATTTTTGTTGGTTTCCATCTACAAAATTAGCTTCAACAATCAAGAAATTTACAATTTGCTCATCACTTTCAAAAACCTGCCAGCTCACATTATTGTTAGGCACAAAAGGTTTGACCACTATTTTTACATATTGACGTGCCTCTACTTTATGAATTTCATTGGGAATGTCAAACAAGGCTCCTATGGCAGCGAGCCTATCAGTGTGCTTATTTTCATTTCTAGGAATCGAAACAATATTAAAAGCATCAAAATCTTCCATCAAATCCCGTACACGATGCTTATATTTCTTAAGAAAATCATTCTTGGTAGCATTTAAATTTTTGATCTGATTTACAATTAGTTTTGAATCACCATAAACTTGCAAGCGTTTAATACCTCTTTTGCGGGCCCATTCGAGTCCATGCACCAACGCTTCATACTCAGCTATATTATTCGAGTAGCTAGAAGCAAATATGTAGGATGCAAATTATTTATCTCCTTCTGGTGAAATCAACATAGCCCCACCTTCAGCACCAATACTGCTTCTTGAACCATCAAAATAAAGCTTCCAAAGCTCATTTTCTATTTCTGCAGACTGTTCCTCCTCTTTACAAGATTAGGCATATCAAAATTAGGTTCTCGAATCATATAGACTCCTAATCCTATCTCATCTGTGTGTTGGAATGGATCAAGCTCGTGATCTTCGACTGCCCATTCATCTAGATTGATATTTTCTATATGAGTGTTGCAGTTTGTGGTCATGGTTTTCTCCTCCAGTGCAGAGGTGGTGTAGAGGTTAGCATTTATAGGATTTGGTGAATATGGTTCAATATGGTCTTTGGTGAGAGGCTCGGACTTTATGGTCACTTTCGTACCATACCTTGTTCTAAAGAAAAGATGAGACCAATCTGAAGATAGAAACCCACCCAACTTGGTTGTAAAATCCCTCGAGAGACAAATGGAAAAGTGCGGCAGTAAGTCAATGACATGTATATCTTGATGAATAGAAAAACTTGGGGATACGTGCAAAGTAAGAGCCAAATTTTTGATAATACTAGAAGTTTTAACAATAGACCCATCTAGTTGCACTACGCATTTCTAAGGATTAGGCTCATAAACAAGACCTAACTTATCAGCTAAACTTTTAGGCATGACTGAACTACTGGAACTAGAATCAACTATACAATTATGAACGATTTTATCACCAATAATCAGACTTAAGTAAGATGGAGGAGGCTTTACCTCTTTAGTTTCATGCTCATTTTTATCCTCCATATTGTTAGCAAGCATGACCTTAGCAACCCTTTGATCAGTATCATCAGAAATAAACAATTAAGCTAAAACATTCTGTTGTAAACCTTTCTGCCCTGGGAGGTGCAAAGCATCTAATACTGACATACTGATAGTGGTTTTCTTGAGATGCTCAATAATATTAAATGATGAAGAATTTACATTCTACTAGTTTTTTGTGACAACAACATCATTTTGCCTCTGCAAAGGCTATGAATATGTTCTTGACTATTCCTTTCTAGGTATATCTTGGCCTCTTTGTATAATCTGCATTTTAGGCTGCACAGTAGTGTTAACATTTGATGATGAAATGGACTGCTTACTGTTCATAGGTTGCTGCTGTGAATTTCTAGCTTGCTACCCTAAATCCATAACTCTCTTTTTTGATCTAGTATTGGCCGAAACGGAAGAATTTTGCTAATCTTGACCATTCACGCCACATAATTTAGAGCTCTTCCAATTTGGCAAGGTGACTTCCACGTTATCTTCTTGTTCCTGATTATGATCTACAATATTTTATGAACCAGCATGGTTATTTTGAACCATTAAAGCATGATTTCTCATTCTATTAGTGCGTGTTGATTGGTTATGGGGTTAATTGCATGGATAACACTAATCGCAATCCTAGGTAACATTATTTTGGGGCACAAGTTCCTTTGAAAAACTAGCTGCATTTGGATTGTATGGCTGGAATGGCCTAGGGTTAAAATTCCTTCTTTGGGCTTGGTAATCATTCTGAAAAGCAAGCCTATTTGGCTGGTTTTGCTTATAAGGGGCTTGATAAAGCTTATGTTCATGACCTACCCGCTTCTTAATGTTCACAAGATCATTCCTGAAAGTCTTGAGTATACTTATAATCTCTTGAAATTCTTGGTTCAGGGCTGGAGCAGCAACTTCTTGGGCTGCGTTATGATAGCCTATTGTTGGAACAGGCAGTACAACTGCTAATGGAGGTACATCAATAGGGGTAGGTGGTTGTATTTCTGGGAATAAAGGCATAGGAGGTCTAGGGGTTATGTCTCCAACTTGGATGAGATAGTTCTCAGCTCTAATGGCTATGTCATAAGCGTTAGGGAGTGTATGCCCACCCATAGACTGAGTCATGACTGAAATTTTACTATTCAAAGCTTTCAAGTAAAACAAAAAAGCATGTGTTGGTAAAGGTTTTACTGTTGCAGGAATCTTGTCCCAGGTTCTCTAAAATTAGTAGTTGAAATCATCCAAATGCTCATGTGGCGCCCTCTGAATGGTGCTCAATTTCTCTAACAGAGACAAATTATCAAATTTCTCAGCAAAAAATTGATATAAACCGTTACCTAATGCATCCCATGTCATGATTGAGTTGGCTGTGAGGCCTCTAAACCATTGTACCACCTTCCCTTTGAGTGACACAACTAACATCATTAACACGACATTCTCTTGTGTGATATTGTGAACCGAGCATAAGGTGGCTACGTCACGAATATGCTCAATCGGTGTAGTGAGGTCCTCCACGGTGAAATATTGTAGGCTTCTAAGGGTTGCAACTGGGATGTCATCATGTTGAGCGATGTCTAATTGGCTGCCTCCATTAAAAGGCGTGAACAGGTGTTGCCATTGGTGGTGCTTGTGATATTGGAACCAATACTCCTGGTGATAAAACCAAAGAGATGAAAACAAGAGGTGTTGATTTTGATCTTACAGGTGTTTCAAAAAGCCTCCTTGTTGTTCTGCCTCCTCTTCGTGGTGGGGACAACTCTCGATATTTGAAAGGTACAGTACTTGATCTAGTCTATATTTTTCTCATGTGTAGGCTACACTAAGTCTACATGCAAAATTAGGATCAGAGTCGCTAGGTATATTGAAATGATCCTTCAAAAGGTTGCACAAATTTGCTGCATACAATAAATAACAAATTAAAAAACTCCAAAATTTCCCTGAAATGGTTTTTAGAGTCCCACCAGGCATGCTAAAAACCATTATCAATTAGATATGCACCCTTGTCAAATTTGTAGAAATCAAACTATTTGTTGAAACATGGAAACTCTTTTCAGATGTGGGTGATCTGTGCGAAAAGAGAATCTCTAGAGTGAGCTGGTTCTCTGAATGATGAATATTATTCTAAGTAATTTCTAGGAATAGGGATAAAAGGATGATTGAAATTAAGAGCTATGACTAATAGATTATTTTTAAGACTTGATAATGATTTAATGATGATTTTAATTTCTACCTCACAAACAACTTTCAGAAAAACACAATATCTCACAACCTCTTATGAACAATTAACACATAAATAATTTGCATAAAGACCTGATTTTAAATACAACATGCAACCTGTATTTTTGAACTTTCTGCATCAAGAATTATAGTCTTAGGACATAACAAGGACTCTGTGAACAAAAATCACAATATAGCATCAAACTGAAACCACAAATAGACACAAAATTGAGAAGTAGGAATATTGTTTTTATTCAACTAAAGGAGTATGCCAAAATCTATCTGAACTGAGTACAAAATGAGTTTACAAGCTCCAAAATGTGTGAGAGAAAGAAACTAAAATTTGAACTAAGAAGAAGAAGAAAAACTAAGCTTTTTCAAGATATAATCTCTCTGAAACCCTAATCCGAGCTCACATAGAAAGCTCCAGGAAAAGGTACCAAACTGTCTCAAAAGTCTACATAAAAGTAGAAAAAACTCTCTTTTTCCATGTTCACACTAAAAAGCTCCTAAAAATAGGCTAAATCTACTTTTAAAGCAAATAAATCACCTTATCCATCCAACAGAGAACTCAAATCCGACCCAAGGAAAAATATCAACCCCAATCTGCTAAAAATAGCAAAGAGATAAAAACAATCTGCTTTATCTTTGATTTACATAGTTGCAGATCTTAACTTCACACAATCTAACCTATTTTGCAATTAAAGATTTTTAAATCTTTTGCAAAAAACAACTACCACCTTATTTCTCCAATACAACAATTGATTTTTCTTTAAAAAAATCACAAAAATAAAAGGCATCTCTCTTATCAATATCCTAATTGATTTCTTCAAAATCAACTGAAAACAAAAATAAACCCTAAGTCACAAGGGTTTACTCACCAATACATAAATGTTATTCATCTTTTGCTTTAACTGATTTTCCTCAAAAACCAGATAAAAGATACTAAGTCACTTTGCACTTCTTTGACAAAGGAATAAGATTATCAATACCTAAAACCTAAAGTATTACACCATGAAACATTTAATCAAAGCATGCCTATAGACTTAGGCATATGGGCATCACTCAACCTCACAAGGCTCAACCCAACATAGGGGAAAATTGGCCACATAAAGTTAATATTTCAAAAGTTTATGCAAAATCGAATTAGGGCATTGATGTTTGACTAAACTCAAGGAAAACCCTAAAATCACACCATTTGCACTTAGAGAATTTTGGGGAAAATGCTCTACAAGAAGAAAATGTGTGCCACCATGAAGAAGATTAGAGTTTGTTTCTGAGCCTCCATTCAAGCTTCCATTCTTCAAATCTCCACCATACTCAACCTCTGATGATAAGAATCTCTCGTGAGTTTCCTATGGGTTCTCTGGAACTCTTTGCTTGTTTTGAGTCATAGTTTTGGCCTTGAGGCCGCGGCTACTTATGTAATCTCTGATGCATTTTGGCTCTATTGTTTCCTTCTCTTGCATCTATGTTTTTTGATCTTCATTGTGGGAGGTTACTATTGCATAGTGAAGCTTTTGAGAGCTGGTCGTGGCTTGCTTAATCTCCTCCAACATGCATGGTAAGCCTTGCTTCCTCCTTTGGAAACTCTTTTCATGAAAAAAAAGATTAAAAGCTTCATATACTCCCGCAAAGATGTCATTTTTATTTAAAAACTTAAAGGCCATCTACAGGCTGCGCCATGTATAAGCTCAAATCTAGATTTATGTAGAGATTTCCGTGCATTTTGATTTTCTTTTTGCTTCAGGTAACCTCAAATCTGATGGAACTTACATGAGCTTTCCTCTAACTATGAAATGATATACCATTCAAGAGCTAAAATATCTTCTCCAGGCCATGCCATGAATATATTTGTTAAGAGCTTTCTGAGTATTTTGAGCTCAACCCATCATGATTTTCCTACTCTTTTTCACTTTCAGAAACAAAACTAGACGTGGGCATTCATTGTTTTGCAGAAATTTCACCCCCTCTGGAGCTCGCTCGACCCACTATAACTATTGCTTTCATTTGAAATGTATGTGGTTTCCTATAAAAACCCTGACATGGGTGTCATTGAAAATTGTAGAATTTGTATTTTAATTCAAAACCCCACTATGGTAATTTGATGTTTTGAATAATTTTTTGTTTAATTGGAGCTTGACCCATGTTGATTCTCTACCTTCTTTTGTATTTTCTTATAAAACCCTGATATGGGTAACTCAGAAAATGGAAATTCTTGTCCTTAAATTTGAAACCCCCAATGTGGGTATTCTGGAAAATAAGCAAAAATTTGGGTGTTTTGATATTCATGTAAAACTCGGCCTGACCCATTATATATTTCTGCATTTTCTATTTTCTACTTAAACTCTATCATACAAGTATTTGTTGTTTGTGAAGAAAACACATTTCTTTTGTATCACTATTGAAAGCCCTCATCTGGGTCCATGAGATTCTGGAAAAAAATGTCTTAGATTTGATTTTTCACATAGCATCCTATACTTAAAGTATACTGAACCTTCAAGTATCTTGTTTACATTTTTAATTGTCATTATAATGTTGTTCCTTCCTTGTACACAAAAATCATTTTAATTGAATTTGTAGATTAGTTGCTCTGATGCACTCATAGTTAAGCTCTCCAGGGATGCACTCCATACTCTACCCTTGTGGGAGCCTATTTTTCTCCACATGCTTGGTCTTCAAATGATAATCAACTTCATGATTTTCCCTATACCTGCACAAAGAAAGAAACGATGTTAGCATTAAACAATATATGATCATGTTGATATATCTCGTTCAACTCATGTTTCTGCACTTTTCTTTAGCTGGTTCTATGCATTGCAAGGATTGAAATATATCTATGTTAGTATGTCATGTAGTATAGTTCATATCTCGAGCTCTTAATTGATGCCCTTCCTAATATTTTGCAGGCAAATTCAGGAGCAGAAACAGGATGGAGCAAGCTACGAAGCATCAACAAAAGATTGACTCAGGAAATGACGGATATGTCCCATGTTACTTGTCACTTTTTCTTTCAGTTGTATATTTCCTTTCTTGTCATGAATGGAATGGCTAAAACCATGACTTGTGTGGATATTTAATTTCATTCTTTCTGCTTTTCAGTTTGAAAATAAAAATGCATCTCATTGCAATGTTGTACCATCATTTGAATGCTCACAATCAAATGGAATGTTGGAAATATGAAACCCTTTATGAAATAAAAGAAAGCAATTGAAATTATTTATTATTGAACGCTCAATCTTGTACTTCATTTGATTGTAAAATGATAAACAACACTTGAAACTCTGTTTCATCATCTCAATGCACAACTATCACTTATAAAATGATAAACAAGCTGCAATCAACACTTAGCATATGCAGAAATAACTATATTTTCCACTTTTAAATATAACAGTATTTAGCCAGCTCCACCAATTGAGCTATAGCAAAAAATTGGTAAGAGTACCAATGAGGAAGAAGCCGAGGAGGGAGAAACTTTGGTAAGGAAAAAGAGAACAAAAGAAGCAATCAGAGAAAGAGTTGTCCATAGGGAAGCTCAACAAAGGTACTCCTCCACATGAATCCCCACTGCCTTCGCCTCCCCCATCATCACATCATCCACCACCATCATTGCATGAAAAACCTCCATCTCCACCTCCTTCTCCTTCGCTTCCTAAAGAAGAGCCACCATAAATAAATTCCTGCTAAGGTTGTTGAAGAAGAGGTTGTATGAGAAGGAGAGATAGAAAGAGAGCTTCCTACTAAAGAGGAAGCATATAGAGAACCTCTTGTAGAAGAAGAGGTCAATTCTGAAGAGATTCATGCCAAGGAAAATGTAATAGAAGAGCATGATGAGTAGGAAGTGGACCAAATAGAATATGTCCATGATGAATAGACTTGTGAAGAAGAGGGGATTCATGAGGAAAGAATTTAGTAAGAAGAAGAGATAAGAAATGAAAATGAGCAAAGGGAGACTGAACAAGATGATGTAGAAGGCTTCCAAAATTCTAAAATCCTCACTTCTCCCCTTCAAGAAATGACTGTTGTTTTACCCATCTAGCTTAACCATACTATCTAAAGAAGACAATGGACATATGTGGAAAGAAGCTTAAATTTTTTTTTGAGCATTTTGTTAGAAGATTTCTAGTCTTTGATAAGAATAAGGAAGAGAGAATGGATAATATCAACTATTACAAGGGACGAGCAAGGGAATAGAACAATAGAAATAGTCGGAGGACTACCATATTAGACAAGTTGATCTAAGAGTCCAAACAAGGGAAGGAGAGAGGCAGTCTCTCTAGATGTATGTTTTTTTAATTCTAAAGAGAATGCAGAAAGATGAGAATACAAAAGAAGAGCTAAAAGCTCAGGTGGCCCAATTGAAAATCTATATAAAAATATTGATTGAACTAGTGGATACTATAGCTCCTAAGTTTGCATTACAAGCTGCCCTAAAATGTGAGGCCAGTAATTCTGACCCAAATGGATGGATTATGGTAGCAAAACAATAGAAGTCAGGTTTTTTGTCTTTAGCAACTGAGGTGCTAAACTAATTAATAAATTCCTATCACCCCATTAGTGATGAGGATAGTGCAACTCAACAAATTGAGTTGAGCATTGATGAAGAGTTGTTAGTTTGGGAGGATTACATCCCAATTTTTTAAAGAATAAAGGAAACATCAATGATTCTGGTTCAAAGAAGGAGGATCGGGATAAAATTTCCGAGCGTACAAGACAAATGAGCTTGTAGGAGTTATTCCCATAGCTGTTCCAAACTGAAAGAAGCAACCCTCGAAACAGCAATTGAAATCCATTAGTTGTTCAAATATTTATCAAATGGCCTTTAAAGCCATGTACAAGAAATAGATCCGCCAGAGTTTTGTTTAGAACCAAGCGAACGTAACCATGACAAGTCATGATTATTTTAAATGCGGTGATGAGGGGTTGAATCAATATTCCATTAACTATTTCATGTGTCCCACCGAATTATTGAAGCACATGGACCGAAACCTGAAATTGAAGACATTGGGAGGATTAAACATCACCAAACGCATACATCAATATCCAGATTTATGTGGAAACCAAAATGGAAAACGAGGATTGAAGTCTTCACAATATAATATTCCAGATGAGAATTGCCACAGTGGCCGGATCACGGTCTTGAACGATCGACCTGCATACAATAAATGGCTTAACCCCAAGGATACGAAAATGATGGGTTCACTTCCTGGCTGGAAAAGGAACGGAATGAACGCATCTTTGGATGGCAAGTTCAATGAGGTTTTCTGAATGGAAGCAATGATTCTAAAGGTCCCGCCAGCCTGGGTTCCATCCTTCCATTCCTGTCACGTTTTAACCCAGCCCCACCAGTTTCTTCAGTCACGTGAGCCTTGCCGGCCTTCTGTGCCCCAAGTCAGCAGCCCTTACCGGAAAATCTGGCTTCAAAGGAGTTTCATTCTTCATTTCAGCAAGTTTCAAATGATCCGCCATGGTGCCCAGCCGCCAGTTTCGTCCTCCGGGCTGCCTGGTTTTTCTTCCCGCTTTTCTTTTCCCCATTTTTGGGCTTTTAGTTTGGTTCCCCTTTCTCTTTTGCTTGCCTTGGCTTTTCTTTTGTTTTATCAGAGGTGGAATGGATGCTTGAATGAAACTAGAACTTTTCCAAATTCTAAAGTTCTAGTTCCTATTCATGCATTTGTCTCGGTTCCGATCCCACATGATTGGAGTTTCTTTTCCTTTCTGCCCTACGTCGGTCGCTAGTCATTTTCCTCTCCGCATTCTTCCCTTTGTTTGTTTCTTTATTTCCTTTGGCGGGTGCGGGATCAGAATGAGAACAGGTTTTGGAACCTTTTCAGGGGTCCCAGTTTCAGGTTCCGTTCCACTCTTGTCTCCCTTCCTTTGTCTTTTGCGGAGGTGGATCTAGGTTGGCTTGTGGTCTTGGGTGGTCATTTTGGTTTTCGTCTCTTCCCCTGCTTTGGCTCTGACTCTGTCTCTTTCCTGGTTCTGGCTCCGACCTTGTTTGGTTCCCATTCCGCTGGCTTTTTGATTCATTGACCTGCCTGGCCGGTACACATGCAACTTAAGTTATCCTTTATGCCCTGTTTCTTGTCGGCAATTGGCCCCTTCTTACCATTTTCACCAACTTCACCTTGCCTTCAGTGTGAATTTTGGCTCTCGGGGTGACATCTCGGCGACTCTTATCTGTCTCCCCGAGGTCTTCTTTTCTCAACTGGTGTTGGTTGTGTCGGGGAGATGTCTCCCCGACCCCTTTGTGTCTCACTGACTGACTTTTCCCTTCAGTATGTTGGCATCTGTTTGGGGTGATCTCTCAGTGAACTCCTCTTGGTCTCACCGATGTGAGCATTTTGAGGTCTTCTACATGAGTTATACCTTTCATTGAAAGGTCTCGGCGATGTCATCTTGTTACGCCAACCAGTGATGGAGGAATTTATGCATTGGTGAGACTTTTATTTCGGTGTGTGGTCATGGCGATGGGGTTAGATCTTGCCGACAGCGGTTCAATATGTGGCTTTTGGTGAAAGTCCTAAATTCTCTCGGCAAACAGATGTATAAAGGTCTTCTCGGTATAACAATGTAATGTCTACATAACCTCTCACCAAGGATTGCGTGCTACAATGACATACATTTGGCAAGTGAATTCATCAACGGGAGATGTTATAAGTCACGACGACTTGAAATGATGTCTTCGATGAAGCTTGGTGAAATATTTATAGTGTCCTACCGATGGTAGGTGACTATAGCAACTATGAACAAAGTGAAAGGATTGCTTTGTTGAGGGATATGCCCTTGTCTTAGTAAATGGATAGTATATAAAGGAAATACATTTTGATGAAGCATTTTGACTCTATATGATGTCTTCCTGAGTCCATCTTGTCTTGCCGATAGTGTGTTTGTTTAGGTGTCGCCATGACCTCCTGTCGAGTGAGCTTTCTCTCACCGATGGGGCATTATTCTAAGTTGAAATCTCACGTCGATGTGCACCCGGTCTCGCTGACTTGACTGCTTGATCAAACACATAGATCTTTGCTAGGATGTTTCACCGACCCGGTTGCCTCTTGCTGACTATGATGAGTGCTTGATGTAACATAAGATTCTCAGCCTGTGGTCTTCCCAACACCGCTTTGTCTTGTCGACAGTAGTTGCCTGCCTCAACAGCTGATGATATTTAAATGACAGTCGTCTTATCTCAATGATCGACGGCGAAGATTCAAACATGCACGTAGTTGGGGTTTCAAAGATGTTTGCGTGCAAAAAATAGAAGACTTGGAGCATTCATGGTGGTAGATGAGAGGTTCATTGGTTCCACTGAACCAACATTCATGGTGACGTGACTCTGGGACAAGGATGACATGGCTCAAGTGTGGGTGCTCAGATTTGGCAGCGGATTTGGTACAGGTTAATTGATCTCTATCCGTGTGAGAATGTCGCCCCTGATAGAGATCTGACTAGAGGAATTTATGAGACCAGTGAAGTAGTTGGAAATAATGACTTGGCCTGCGAGCTATTTTAGGGTTTGTCCTAGTCAACTTGTGATGTGTATTCTCATCTGGCTGGTTGCTTGTTGCTCTCCCTATTCCTATAAAGGGAGAATTCATGGCCATATGTAGGGGTTCTGAACTTTGGTGTTCTGTTCCACATTTTCTGAGTTCTAGAATAGTTTGGGATAGATTAGGGTTTAGTTTTGAGTCATAATTTTGAGTCTATGGTCTGCAATGATTAATTCCTCTGTAAATACAGTTATTTTGAGCAATGAAAACATGAAGATGCTTGTCTCTCATGCATGTTATCAACTTGTCTCCTTTTTTGTGCACTTTTAATCATTTGAATGAATGCATAAGGTGTCTTTGTTCATCTTCTTATACTTCATGAGACTGTGTTGTTTGTTGATAGGTCTGCTTCAAGGAAGCAGTTAAATCCTTTGAATAGATAGCAATGATTACTTGTTTGTAGGTAGGATTCGGTAAGAAGATTCTGGTTGCTACAGGAGTTGGATTGTCAGTGTAAGGCACTGATAGTTGATGTAAGGCATCAACAAAACAAGATCCACTGATTGAGGTCTATTTGCAAATGATTTCCCTTTGTTGTGTTTGATTTCGTGGCCCAAAACTAGGCACTAATCTATCCTATAGCTTGTTCCCCTCAGAAACAATTTATAAATCATTGAATACCCTTATTTAGTTTGTATCCTACCTCCTGGTTGCTACAAGTATTGTGTTACTGAGAATCTAGCCCCATTTGAGGTCCTCAACGCTTGGCATCATGAGTTATCTGCTATAAAAAGCAATGTCTGGTCTTGTTTGAGGCATTGTGTGGGTCTACCCGCTCTGGTTTTGTAGAGCCTAAAGTGCAGAAGATCTCTTAATCTTGTCAGTTGGTCTAGGTCCTCCGAGCTGCCCTTGATTAGAGTTGGCTACTCCATAGGTAGAATAGGAGACCAACCTGGTTTACAAGAAAAACCACCAACACTAGCATATTCTTAACATCCTTTTCATACTTACACACCCACTCACACACCATCCTTCAACTTCAAAAATTCTTATATATATATATATATACAAGTATATTTCATACATCAATTAGGTCAGCCTAATTGGATGTAAACAAACCAATCAAAAATAACTCATGCCGACACCATATAAGATTTAATTTTTTTTTATCAATGTGGTGTATCATATCAAGTTGGCACAGATCTAAAAGAGATCCAACTAAAATTTTCAAAGTATAATTATTCTTCTTAATACATTTCATATATTATGTCGACCAAGAATAAGAACCAGTCACAAAAACTCCAAATGAACACACTCTTCTCAAGATAAACACCTTTCAGATCTAATAATGCTTTAGTTCCTCATCACATTAACATAAAATAGACCACCATTATAACCGCAACACCAAAATTTTCTTTCTAAGATAATGTGGAGTCTCCCACACTGGTATACAAAATAGAGAAACAACTGTAGTGTACAATGTTAAACTCTGTCATTGATAACTTTTGGTATGCAACACAAAGCTTCTCAAGATCCTGGATATAGATATTTGAATGAGTCATAATAATTATATTAAGAGAGCAGATTCATATCTCATCTTGCGGTGAATTCCATACTCAAAAACCAACATACTGTCTCAACAGTAGAGAACAATTCCAATAGAGACCAACTTCTGATATACCAAATATGTTTCCCACCATGTTGCCATAATGTTGACATAAATGAAAACACTAGAACAATCAAAATCATCCTATATACACTTCATACTCATGTTGCAAGGTTCCCATATTTCCAATAATCTCCCCCTTTGGCATTGATGGCAACATGCATATCAAAAAAAAAATATCCCAATGAAAGACAACTAAATACTCCCCCTTTCAAGGTTAATGCTTCTCCTTACAAAAAAAAAAATTGTTAAAAAAAATTCCTCTAGCTATCCATCTCTCCCCTTTGACATCAATGGCAAAGGTCATGAAAGGGTCCAATATAATTCCTCAAATAAGAATGTGCACCAAAAAAAAATTGATCAAGAATCATGAAACAATGTTACCTTGAGGAAGAAGAATATTTGAGATCCTTTAAGGTATCTTCCCATGTAGCTTTGCCTTCTTCCCACGATCCTTTTGTGCTTGCAAGAGTATTATATAGTAGTTCAAGCTTAGTCAAAGACTCTATACCATCTTTCAAATTATTAATAGATTACCAATACTGTCAAGAGCACTGGATACAAGAATGTGTCTAAGTTTTACCATATCTCTGAGTGCCATAAACTTCTTAATTACTTTTTTTCATTAATCCTGGTGGGAAAATAATTTGTCTTGTAGCTCCACAATGTAGGACCATCTCTAATTGTCCCTATCATCTACCAAGCTATATACATCTACTTTATTACTCATTTGAGTTTCACTCTTCCTTATTTCATCTCTTATATTTAGTGTCCTATTGGACGAATTCAAATAAAAAAAAAGAAACTCTTGAGCTTCTTTCTCATAGTCATGTACATCCTTCAATTCCTTCACAACTCTATGATTTGCATCTACACATTTCTTCTTGACATCTTCTAGATTTTCTTCTGTAGACCTATTTCCAATTTGAACTTCCAGTCCAGAGATATATACTTTCAAAGAGTTAATCATATTCCTAAGATTTTCCACAATCGATATGGATGAATTGAAGCTGGCACTGGGGATCACTTTTTGCAACTCCTTTAATGCTTCTTGAATATTTATTCTTTCATGCTCATGTTGATATCTCTCTAGTTCACTTCCTTTTGTGATTTCTTGTTTGATAACAACACCTTTTCTCTTCTTTCCTGTTCTGGTTGCACCATTGAAGGCTTCAACCATAGAAATTTCTTCTACATTAGGGTTCTTAGGGATTTCTAGAAGCACTGTTGCATAATGATCAATCTCAACCTCAGTTACTTCATAATCCAATTCAAAAATCTACACCATTCTGGATTCAAGTACTTCCATATAATAAAAATATATAGAAACTAGGAAATTAATATTTTCAATGTAGTTCTCAATCATATTTTTTGGAATTCTTGACCTTTTATTCATTCTTATCTGAAATGTTTCAAAGAATGCAATAAGAGCAATTTCTTGAGCATCCAAACCACCAATATTTCCATGCAATTCCTAATTTGATGAGCTATTGGTTTTGAGTTTGTCCAATCTATCCTTCCAATTACCAGTAACTCTTTCATAAAGTAAAAGAGAAAACAAACTGTTAAGGTACCATACCAGAATGTGCTTTTCTTATTCTTCTTGATTTCCTTTAAGTTCTTCAATAGATGCAATTGAAGTAGCTCAAAAAGGTCATAATCCACTCCATTCCTAACCATATCAAGAGCAGTGTAAACAATAATAGTATAAATTGTGTGGTCATTGCTTGGTGAGAAAATTTTGTGTCCAAAAATCATTGCAACATATCGAATGATTGGATCTTCAACTGTATTTTCCTTTAAGGGTCACACTTGTCATCTCAATTTTACCATAAACATATGCATAAATTTATTTAGTAGGCAATACTCTAAGAGGAATACTAGAAAATGCACCAACTGATTCTTCTAACAAACTTTTCAGAGAATACTTCCATAATTTGATTTGCAATTTATCTGAAATATTCACAACCTTTGAATTATCCATGGCATAAATTGAAAGACTGTTTAAGTAGAATTCCTTTGTAATTGTCAGTGAAGAATATGATTAGATGTTTAGCTTCTGAAGCATGCTTTGCATCCACTTCGATTTCCTCTTCCTTCACCAAATCCTACAACTTTGTTGTATGGAATTGCTTTGGTTTCTTCAAGCTTCTTTTGCATGCTTTTCCTTTTCCCCAAATTCCTTTTGTTGAATCTAATTTCCTTGATATTTCTAAATTTATTTCTTTCATTCTAAATTCTTCTACAATAAATTCTTCAAATTGCAAGTAGATCAGCTCAGAATTTGTGTACACTTCCATCCTTTCAAATTCTGTGAACTTCATTCTTCACACATGTGTTTGAAAATTCCTTTTGCATGAAATCTTGAGTTTGTAACCTTATTAAATACACTTTTGTCATGATATGACATCATATATTGATGAGGGTTTTATTAAATTTTTTGATTACTGCTCCCCCTTAAGTATTGCTTGACTTAAATTTTGATGGGTGTATCTACACCAGAGGATGGTATAGATAAAATTGGTGAAAATGATTCAGCTTGCTTAAATTCTCCTTCCTTTCACCAAATTCTTTTCATTTCCTTTATTACTTCTTCTGGATCTATGATTGATTCATGTCTCTTTTTTGGATAGTTATTTTTTATCCTTCTATTCCTGCAGTCTCTAACAAAATGTTTTGGATTATTGTAGTAATGAGAAACAACATTCTTCCACCCATATTTTCTTTTATTCAATCTATGTTTGCATTGATTATCCTTGCATCCAAATAATTTGCAGTGATAATAGTAGTCATTAAAAGATAAATACCTTTGAGCATTAGGTTGTCTGAAGGGAGTCCTTTCTGTATTGCTTCTATGATTCTTGAGTTTTCCATAATTGCACTGAGTCTTCATGTCAGGAGGTTGATTCACCTTTGAACTTTTTCCTTCTTCAAAACCTAAACTGCTTTTATCCATTGTAGATCTCTAAGAAATAATCAACTTATCAATCTTTTTAGTGCTTGCCTTGAATTTATCCTAATGTATTTTTTCCTTTTCCGGATCTAATTTCCTAATTTCCACTTCATGTTCAAGCTTTGTACATTCATCCATCTTCCTTTGAATTT
>VDFB02111428.1:0-47664 GCA_007258455.2 Sequoia sempervirens | reverse complement strand
GTTGGGTCTCCAATTGTAGTTTCGAAGATCCACTCAAAACAGCCAGCTAAAACCCACCAAGTTCATCTGATTTAGCTTCATGGTGATCCTTGGAATCCTAAACTAACAAAGAGTTAAAAGAAACAACAAAAGGGAAAGGGTAAGAGAAATTTGTTCTAAATCTAAGCTACGAATGAATAGTGACAATGGTGGTTGCTATAGTAGAAAAGCTTCCTAAAATAAGTTTTGTTTGACCAAGAGAAACCTACAGCTACACAAACCTAGCACAATCTTCTAAGGCCTGCTAATTTTTCAGATTACACATACACATCATGAACATGTAATTGAACTAAGTTCTATCAATGACATAGGGAAGCCCAGGATAACTTTGCACAACAGCTTGTCATCAACAAGTGGCAAAAGTATGGGTTGAAAGCTCATCAAACACTATAACAACAACACCATTATAACAACCATTCAATAAACTACAAGCTAAAACTAACATGGAAGTAGAACCATGCATGCAAGATGAGAAAACTCAAAGAGAACATCCATAAAATCATGCAATGTTGTCTTTTTATTGCTGCAAATTCCTTTTGCACCAATTCTCCAACCATTTACAAATGAAGGGGAGACCCCTATTTATAGTTTTCCAAATCCCAAATGAATGGCTAGGATTGATTTACAATGAGTGGCCTAGATTCATTACAAGCTAGGGTTTCACCTACCCCCAAATATATAGCAAATTAAAATACATCTTTTGTCTTTTCCCTATTTTGTCCTCTAGTGCCCAGTTATGGCAGCAATTTTTTCATGTAGCGAATTGCTCTTTTGCTATAAATGAGATAGTTTAAAGGCTACCTTTGGTTGATGTGCTTGCTGCACTTCTTCAGTTAATGAAATGAGCCCTATTTTCATATTTTCTTCATGATGGAGTAGATTGATTGCCTTTGATCCAGGTGGTCAGCTCTTGACAATCATCATTATTTGGTGGAAGATAAAAATAGCCTCCCCCCTATTCCTTGCAAGGTCACCCTTTGTAGTTTTGTCACTGACTTCCTTGACATAGAACTCCTTCTAATGCCAACTTTGTTGATGGGTGCTAGGAAGAGAGGTGAGCATAAAATGAATGGTGACATGAGCAATGTGCTTCTTCCTTATTCATTGTTTCAATTGGCCTCCCCTACAGACCCATGGAAAGCTTCATAAATCCTACATACACGAAGTGAAGTAAGTGCTTTCATACGTAAATCAAGGAAAACGTTAGTCAAATCTGAAAAAATCATTGTTAAATCAATCCATCCATCATTAAAATATCATAATATTCATATTTGGAGGTCATTTGGACCACAAACATAAATGTGGGTTTAGGGGTGCGGGTGCGATAGGGAGGAAGGACGACAGATGACTGAAAGTGAGTGGATAGTGGATGAACGATAGATGGAACAAGGTGAAAGGTGGATGATAGGTAGATGAAAGGCGGACGACTGAAGGATGGACAACAGAAGGCAAATGATGGACAACCTTCCAAAGTGGCGAACCCACAACTGGCAGAAGGAAAGAAGATGAAAGGAAGATAATGGACAGAAGGCAGATGGTGGAAGTCAGAAGGTAGATGACGGACTATGGATAGCCTTCTGAAAGGGTTAGAACAACAAGCAGTGAAAGGATAGCAGATGGAACTTGGTGGAAGGTGGACAGTCAGCAAATGAACAATGGATAGTGGACAACCTTCCACAGGGGCAGACTCGCAAGCAATGGAAGGACAGTGAATGGAAGGAAGATGTCTAGTGGACAGACGATGGATGACATAAGGCAGAAGGTGGACGACAAATGATAGACAATGTTCCACAGGGGAAGACCCACAAGCAACGGAAGGACGGAAAATGACCAAAAGATGAAAGGTAGATAGCAGAAGGTGGAAGGAGAATGGCGAATGACAGAAAGCAGACACCTGGCGGATGGACGATGGACTGCCGATAGATAGTAGATGGCAGACAACCTTCTGAAGGGGTGGACCCACAAGTAGTAGAAGGACAATAGATGGAAGGCGGATGACCAGTAGATGGATGACAGATGGCAGAAGGAAAAAGGAAAATAAACAGTGAACGACGGATGGCGGGAGGTGGAAGGTGGATGACGAACAACATATAGCCTTTCGTAGGGGCAGACCCGCAAGCAATGGAAGGACAGTGGACAAAATGTAGATGGATGAAAGATGGATGGTGGATGACAGAATGTAGAAGGTAGATGGTAAATGGCTGAAATCCTTCTATTGGGGCGGACCCACAAGTAGCGAAAGGACTGTGGATAGAAGGAAGACGACAGATGATCTACAGATGGAAGGTGGATGGCTTGAAACAGATGAAAGATAGTGGAATGTGGAAGGCATATAATGGGTAGGTGAAAGGCATATGGTCGATAGACAGATGATGAATAGTGGAAGGTGGAAGATGGATGAAAGACGACTGACAACCTTTTGCAGGGGCGGACCCATAAGTGGCAGAAGTACTGTAGACGAAAGGTAGATGACGAATGAGAAATGGACAGAAGGTGGACAACCAGAAATGGAATGGATGGAATGTGGATGACCGATGGAAAAATGATAGATGATGGAAGGTGGAAGGTAGATGGTAGAAAATCAACAACCTTTTGTAGGGGAAAACCCGCAAGTAGCGGAAGGACAGTGGACGAAAGGTAGACAATGGATGGCCGAAAGATAGAAGATGGACAAAAGAAGGTGGAAGGAGGATGGCAGATGGTGGATATCCTTTGGCAGGGGTGAATCCACAAGAAATGGAAGGACAACAGCCCGCAAGGAAAGCTCCCAGGGATAGTGATTGAGGGACAACAACCCATAATGAAATTTTTGTATCTTCCCAAAAACCTAATGAAACCTTAGAAATTCACTTAGGCATCATGAAAACATCCCAAATCCATAGGAAACTTGTCCCCAAAGTCAAAAAATGAAGGAAAAGGTGAAGCAACCAAGTGGGGACCAAGTCAGGAGGAGAAAAGAAAAAGAAAAAAGAAAGGGGGTCCCTGCCTTCGACAGGGCATGTGTGTAAAATATGCACAACAAGTATCAATACTAGATTGCTGCGATACATTGGTATTAGGGAGGTCGAGGGTGTACAAGGGTCGATTAGAGGGGTGAAGCTTATGTGAGGGTGGGTAAAGGATAAGTTTAGGTTCAATTACATTAATGTCCTTGACGTTAGATTTCTCACAACAAACCAAAGTGGATGAGTTGGGTGAGATGAAGTCTTGAAGAGACTCATCTATCAAATGAAAATCATCACAACTAAAAGGTTTGAGGGGTAAATTGTCGGTAACTGGTTTAAGATTTTCAAGAGAAGCATTAGAGGTTGTAACGTTCGGTATCATGAGTTGGTCCCCACAAACCTTAGTGGATGGCTTATGCAAGATGAATTATTGGAGGGCTTCGTCTAACAAATCAAATTCATCACAAGAAAAAGGTTGGAGGGAAACTTTATCATTAAGAGGTTTATATTTCTCATTGCAAGCATTAGAGGATGCAGTGAGTGAGAGGATTTCTTGAAGGACTTCATCTAACTTATCAACATCATCAGTACTAAGAGGCTTAGATGATATTTTTTTTCGAATTTGAATCATGTGTTTGAAGGGATGGTTTGATGTTTCAGTTTTTGCATCCTTATGTATCAATGAATTTGATCTAAAAGAACTAGGAATGAAAACAAAAAAGGAAATTTTCAAAGACCTAAAACTATCCATGAATGCCATGAAAAGAAATTAAATTTATGCTAATGAAAACATAAACAATTGAACTATAATAAAGATAATTATGGAAAACAAAAAGATACAAGGAAGGAAATTGAGATCTCGAAATGCTGATGCAGAGCTGTAGAGGGACTAATTCACCCTAGGTGGCGAATGAGTCCTAAGAGATGAATTTTTTTAAGATTTTCTATTTTTTTTGTGCTTTCTAAAGATTTTCAAGTCTGTAAAAGGAAGAAATAAAATGCAAATTCAAAATGTTGAGATTATTGAATGAAATACAATGTAATAGTGAGATCTAGATAATGCTTTCACTAAAGCAATGTTTAAGAAACCTAAAGATGTAAAACAATGCAAAATGATCAAGTAAGGAATTCCTAAGATGCAAATAGAAATGTAAATCAGAATGATTTTATGCTGAAAAGTTAGGTTCACCAAAATGAATCGTCGATTTTTGGCTCTTAGGACTTCTCTAACTCTTCTAGGGTTTTTCACCTAAAAGGAGAGAGTTAGGCAAAAAATGTTATAGGGTTCATTCAAATTATGTAATATGGAATATTGCCTAGGCTAAATAAGGTAAACTAAATTCAATCAAATGATTTAAATGACTAAATATGAATGCAAGACTAAGATCTATGCTATGTTTGAAAACACAGTGTTGTTTGTAAAGAAGATTTAAAGAATGAATAAAAACTACAAATTAAACTAAACAGAAGGTTGTTTCTCAGAATGAGTGCACCTGGAAAATTGGAGAAGACTAGAAAAAAAATTGGAAAATTGATGAAACTTGAACTTGAGCTGACTGGGACTCATTCACCACCTTGGTCGAATCAGTCCCAGATCGGGACTTTTCGAGGACCTGGATCTACATCTGAATCAAATCTGCACCTCAAGAGGGACTCATTCACCAAGCATGGCGAATCAATCCACTTTGGAATTTCTACAACTTTGAATTTGTGTTCTATACCTTGACACTTGCATAATAATTTCTGATGGAAACCCGATTCAGGATCTCAGAAAATTCTTGCAAAATAGCTTAATTTTTTTTGTCTAATGGGGGGTTTTCCTTATTCAAGCCCTTATTTGGGTAATTAAGGCTTAAATGGAGAAAAATATGCAAAAACCCTAGCATTAGATGTCTTAAAGACTAGGAAAGTCTGAATCATAACAAAAACCCTATTCTATTGATCTATAATAAGACATGCAAGAATGATTTATATGATGCAATATCTCAACCATATAAACCTTACAACACATGAAAAATGGGAATGAAATTACTTGCAAATGATAAACAAACAAGATGCAAACCTTAATATGAAGATAGAGTGAAAATGGAAGATGTAATCAATAGGAAACCAAGTCCTTTGGTGTGATTTAGTGGCTAGTTGCACCTCCTCACCTTAGATTTTTTCATATTCACCATAGGAATCCATCATCAACCCTTTGTAATGTTGAACCTTGATCAAAATAGTGAGCTTCAAGACCTGCAAAAAACCCTAGTTTGCTGCCCTAAAACTTCAACTTTTGCTCATGAAACTTGTTGTGGAAGACTTGACTTTATGAATTGCTCTTGAGGAATGAAAAAAAGATGTGTGAAATTACTTAAAATGAGTATTTACAAGTAACAACACCTTATTTTCCCATTAATTAGACCTAAGAGGTAGAAATTCACTGGAAATTAAAGTTAAATTGATTAAATTCCCACTTAAGTTTGAATTTTCCCTCAAAGGGGACTTATTCACCACCCTTCATGTATGGGTCCCACCAGAGGGGACTCATTTTACCAAGGTGGTGAATGGGTCCCACTACTACTATTTGAAGGTGTGTTTTCAGGGTATGAGATAATTAAAAGATTTTTGTTAGGTTTTATATGATTTCTTAAGTAAAATAGGCCTAAAGATCAAAATTAATGCATCTAAGGGGCCTATAAATACTATTTTAAAGGGTAAATGATGTAAAGGGACTCAAAAGTGGGTCCAATTATGCATGAAATTATCTGTTTTCTCAAGAGGGTCTAATTTTCTATGGCACAATAGGGTAGAGGGTAGAGGGTAGAGGGTTTAAGGTTGAGGGTAGAAGATTGAGAGTATAAGGTTGGGGGATTAGGGTCGAGGGTCCAATGTATATGGTAGAGGGTATAGGGGTTGAGGGATTAGGGTTTAAGGGTTGAGAGATTAGGTTAAAGAGTTGACTAAGTGGGTTTAGGGTTTAAGGATTGAGGGTTGTGGGATTAAATGATGAGGGTTGAGAATTGAGGGTTGAGGTTTAATGTATAGGGTAGAGGGTAGAGGGTAGAGGGTAGAGGGTAGAAGGTAGAAGGTTTAAGGGTTTAGGGTTTAGGAGTGGGAGAGAGATAGGAGTGAGTGAGAGAGATAGGGAGTTGAGAGAGGGAGAGGGGGTAGGAGGGAGAGAGAGGGAGAGAGAGAGAGAGAGAGAGAGAGAGAGAGAGAGAGAGAGAGAGAGAGAGAGAGAGAGAGAGAGAGAGAGAGAGAGAGGGAATGGGAGAGAGATAGAGGGTAGAGGATAGAGGGTGTAGACACATAAAATTTACTGATTGGAATTACACACTTGATCCTGACTACTAACACTATTTCATCCTTAATCATCCCTCAGTCTAACCATTTAATCGAATACCCATATTTGATTAAATTCATCAATTTTCCTCTCTTAATTAAATAAACCAATTTTATTTAATTAATCTCTAAATTCATCTCATTAAATTAAAAAAATTAAAATCCTATTTAATTTAATCTAACCATCATCCCCTTTAGCTAAATAAATCAAAATATTTATTTAACTATCTCTAAAATCACATTCCTCTCATCTTTGATTTAAATCAACCTATAAATCTAAGTAAAATTTGTCACATCATCTAAATCCCTCATTAAATTAATTAACCCTTGATTAATTTAATCCTAATCCATGTCCCATCCTCTATCTTTTGCCACTTGCACATGAAATAGATTTAATTCATTTATTAAATCTCTATTTTCTCTCAACATGGCATAATAGAGGAACATTCTCCCAAATTTGAAATCTTTCCAAGTGTACTTTGTCCTTCCAACAAGACATTTATTTCATCTTTGCATTGAGCCAAGTGGCATTTAAGACATTCCTTTTTCCCTCTTACATGTCATTTCATTATTTTCAAATTCCACTTAAATGCATTTATGGGCAATTCATCAAAATGTGCACATCCCTCATCCATTCTTATCTTTAAAAGTGGAACTTGGACATTGGTTGAAAGTTAGTCCCACATTGCTTCATTTTGGGCATTTATCCATCTTGTCTTTCTATAAATAAGAGGCTTCTTTCCTCATTTCATCATCCACAATTTGAGAAAACTTACTATACTCAAATCCATACTCAAGCATTGCAATTCTCATCCACTTCATCAAGTCTTAGCTAGGTTATGTAGGTTATTTTTTTTAATTTTTTTTTAATTTTTTTAATCTTGGATCACACTTGAATCTTCAAAAAAGTGCATCAATCATCATCAAATAATCAATAGCTTGCATAGGAGTTGGGAAAGGGCCAATTTCCACATCAAATTGGCACCAACTCCCCCATAAGATCAAGATTTTTCATATTCTTAATAGGATTTAATCTATTTCATTTCTTTTTCATTATATTCTTGCTTTCATTCCTATTTTGAACATGGTTAAATGGATTTTATGGGGAACTTTGATATTAACTTGCATTTGAATCTTCTAATGTGTTTATTTGTTGTCTCTTACAGGTATTAGGATCTTGTTTCTATAGAAGGTATAAGGGTTAAGGGTTAAGGGTATAATGGTAGAGGGGAGAGGGGGTAGGAGGGAGAGACTCTAGAGAGAGAGAGAGATAGAGGGAGGAAATTCAAGAGAGATATAGAGTAGAGGATAGAGGGTATAAGGGCTAAGGGTAGAGGGTAGAGGGGAGAGAGATAGAATTAGGCCTTAAGGGTATACAGGTTAAGGGTAGAGGGTAGAGGGGAGAGAGATAGGAGTGAATGAGTGAGAGAGAGGGATTTGAGAGAGGGAGAGGGGGTAGGAGTGGGAGATGAGAGAGAGAGAGGGTATAAGGGTTAAGGATAGAGGGGAGAGGGGAGAGAGATAGAATTATGGTTTAAGGGTAGAGGGTAGAGTGGATAGAGATAGTAGTGAGTAAGTGAGAGAGAGGGAGTTGAGAGAGGGAGAGGGTATAGGGGTTGAGAGATGCGAGAGAGAGTGAGAGAGAGGGATGGATTGGGAGAGAGACAAACGGTAGAGGATAGATGGTATAAGGGTTAAGGATAGAGTGTACAAGGGAGAGAGATATAATCAAGGTTTAAGGGTTGAGGGTATAAGGGTGAAGGGTAGAGGGTAGAGGGGAGAGAGATAGAAGGAGTGAGTGATTGAGAGAGAGGGAGAGTGGGTAGGAGAGAGATATGAGAGAGAGAGAGATGAGAGAGAGAGAGAGGGAGGGAGGGATGGAGTTGGAGAGAGATAGGAGTGAGTGAGAGAGAGAGGGAGAGTGGTTAGGAGGGAGAGATGAGAGAGAGAGATGAGAGAGAGAGGGAGGGAGGGAGGGAGGGAGGGAGTTGGAGAGAGATATAGGGTATAAGGGTTAAGGGTAGAGGGTAGATGGGGAGAGAGATAAAATTAGGGTTTAAGGGTTGAGGGTATAAGGGTGGGAGGGATAAAGGGAGTGAGATAGAGAGGTGGGGAGAGAGAGAAAAAGAGAAAGAGAGAGTTATGTAGATAGGGTTCCAAAGGGAGAGACATACCAGTGTGAGCGGGGATGAGAGGGAGAGACTTGAGAGATAGGTAGTGAGAGGTAGTGCGAGAGGGAGGGAGTGCAAGAGAGAGGAAGTGTGAGTGAGAGACCTGAGAGAGAGAGAGGTTCTAGGAGGGAGTGACCTAATAGAGGGAGAGAAAGAGGGGGTTAAGTGAGAGGGATTGATAGAGAGAGGGGAGAGAGAGAAAGAGTTAGGGATTGATTGAACAAGAGGTACGTTGAAAGAGAGAGAGGGTACATAGAGACAATTAGAGAGGGTAGGAGAGAGGGAGGGAGGGAGAGGTGAGATGCATAGATAGAGAGAAAGCGAGAGGGGTTGGCGATTATAGGGTTGATGGATTAGATTGGAGGACCTATAGGGTTTGATGGTTTCCTGAGTATTATGGTTTAAGGGTTGAGGTTGTGAGGGATTGGTCTGTGGTAGAGTATTGGTTGAGGAGTGGGGTAGAAGTTTTAAGGGTTAGGGTTAAAGGGTTTAGGGTTAAGGGTTTTAGGTTTTTAGGGTAGAGGGTTTAGGAATTATAGGTTTGGTGACATATGGATTTGAAGGATTAGGTTGAGGGTCAATGCTAAAGGGTAGAGGGTATAAGGGTTGAGGTTTAGGGTTTAAGTTGAGGTTGAGGATTAAGGGTTGAGGGTTGAAATTTGGGGTTGAGGTTTAATGTGTTGGGTAGAGGTGGGGAGTGGGGTTTAAGGGGTTTATGGTTGGGGTTAGAGTTCAAGTTGAGGTTGAGGGGTAGGTATAGGGGTTTAAGGGTTGGCGGTTTGGTTTAGGTTTTAGGGTGGAGAGAGATAGGGAATTAGGTGAGAGGAGGGGGAGAGGGTTAGGGGAGAGGAGAGAGGAGAGAGAGAGAGAGAGAGAGAGAGAGAGAGAGAGAGAGAGAGGTAGATGATAGAGAGTATAAGGGTTAAGGGTAGAGGGTATAATGGTAGAGGGGATATGGGAGAGGGGAGAGAGATAGGAGTGAGTGAGAGAGAGGGAGTTGAGATAGGGAGAGGGATAGGAGGGAGAGACAAGAGAGAGAGATGGAGGGAGGGAATGGGAGAGAGATATAGGGTAGAGGATAGAGGGTATAAGGGTTAAGGGTAGAGTGTAGAGGGTAGAGAGATAGAACTAGGGTTTAAGGATATACAGGTTAAGGGTAAAGGGTAGAGGGTAGAGAGATAGAATTAAGGTTTAAGGGTGGAGGCTAGAGGGGAGAGAGATAAGAGTGAGTGAGTGAGAGGGAGTTGAGAGAGAGAGAGAGAGAGAGTTAAAGGGTAGATGATAGAGGGTATAATGGTTAAGGGTAGAGGGTATAGGGGAGAGAGATAGAATCAGGGTTTAAGGGTTAAGGGTATAAGGGTTAAGGGTAGAGGGTAGAGGGGAGAGATATAGAATTAGGGTTTAAGGGTTGAGGTTATAGGGGTTAAGGGTAGAGGTAGTGGGGAGAGAGATATGAGTGAGTAAGGGAGAGGGAGTTGAGAGCGGGAGAGGGTATAGGGATTGAGAGAGAGAGAGAGGGGGTAGAGAGTAGAGGGTAGGGGGTAGAGGATTTAGGGTTTAGGGGTTGAGGGTTGAGGTTAGAGGGTAGAGGGTAGAGGGTAGAGGGTAGAGGGTTAGATGGTTTAGGGTGTAAGGGTTGAGGGTTTAGGAGTGACAGAGAGGAGTGAGTGAGTGAGAGAGAGGGAGTTGAGAGAGGGAGAGGGTGTAGGAGGGAGAGACGAGAGAGAGAGAGACAAAGAGAGGGAGTGGGAGAGAGATAGAGGGTAGAGGATAGAGGGTATAAGGATTAAGGGTATAGCAGAGAGAGATAGAATTAGGGTTTAAGGGTAGAGGGAAGAGAGATAATTAGGGTATATGGGGTATAGACAAAGAGAGAGAGAGAAAAGTGTATTAAAAAAACAACTTTCTCATAATGCGAGCGCGTTTTGAAGAAGTAGAGATATGGCCATTTTTAGCAAGAAATAATGCGCTTGCATTATAACATGAGTTCCTTTTGGCTTGCACTAAAAATGGTTAAAAAAATCAATATACCCATGATCTCAAGGCCCACATTCTGCATATTATCCTGGTTTTGTGCATGCTCCAACAAAAATTAGCTTTTGATGATGTTGTGAAGTGTGTATGCATTTTTTTCACATTTCACCACCTTTTTCATTATCTTTCCACCACCTTTGCATGAAATAGTAGAGTTTTCATGTTGAAAGGATTATAATATAATTCAAGTTTGAATTCCATTGAAAACTGATATACAATTGAAGTTTGGAGGGGAGAAAGCTTTTGAAAAATTCAAATTGTTGAGGAGTTTGAAGAAAGAAGAAGCTAAGGCTACATAATTGGGTTGAACTCTATTTGAAACTCTAGGTTTTTAGGTATGTGAAGTCTTTACACATTTTCTTTCATTCTATTATGGCTTTCTTTCATTTTTTATTTATTTTGCATATTCCATGTTTACCATTGTTTGTTTGTCATTATATCCTTAGCTTGTCAATGCACATTTTAGATTACACAATTATATACACTTGCCAATTACATTTTTAAACCACATCTCTTTGAGGAATTTTGTTATTTAACAATTGAATTACCTTGTGTATTCTTCCACATTTTGTATACACATATATATGACATATGTTTTAAGGAAGTAAAATAAAACATAATTTCTCAATCCTTTATTATGGATGTGAATACCACTCTTTGAAGCTTTCATTGAGGTATTTTGTCAAATAGTTATACCAAGCAGCTCACTGCTTTGTCTATGTTCCAAATTTTCTATATTGCATCGTAGAAAAAACTACCCTTTGGTTGAAAAGGGAATAATTCAAAATAAATTGGACTTAATGAGGCCTTTATTCAGGTGTTTTGAGGTATTTTTTGCATCCATAAGTACTAGGTCTTGGACCCTTCCAAATTGAATAACATGCTTTTATTTGATGTATTGTAAAGGTGTTGTAAAGTGCTGTAAGATACTTTCATGCTTTTCTAGACTTAATAAATCCATTTCTCCCTAATTGAACATTATAAATGTGTTTAATAACATTATCAAATCAATCTATAAGGCTTGTAACTTAAACTTGATGTTAAACTAGTGTTGTAATGTGTCTTGCACATTCAAATTTGTTCTTGTGCCTTTCTAGGCTATGTGAACCTCATTCTAGTGTTGTAAAGTGTATTTAATCATGCTTTCACATTGAATTATGTGTCCCAAGCCCTAATTAACCTTTACATCATCACTAATAGGCCCCTTTTACCCCATATTGTGCATCCAAAGGCTTAAATTGATCGAATACCCGACAACTTAGTTCCAATTTAAACCTTATTTCTTTGTCTCATGGCTTCCTAGCTGTCAAAATGGCCCCTATGGGACCCATTCAACATGCATGTTGAATCAATCCCATCCAGGTGGGACCCATTTTCCATGTGTGGTGAATGAGTCCCATTTGGCCCAATTTTGACCTTTGAGTGGGAAAAAAGTGAAATTTAATTTTATTATTTCTTCATGTCGGCCTATGATGAGGTATTAATGGGTAAAATAGGTGAATTTCCTATAAATATAAGTCTTTTAACCCTAATTCACATCTCTTATCATTATTCATCCACCAATCTTACATCTCAAGTCAGGAAACATAGGGTTTCTTCATTTTTAGTCACCAAGATATCAATCTTCAGACATTCAAGGGTAGATTCTTCATGTTTTGCTGCAAAATTTCAAGATCAAACATCATGGAAAGGTAATCAACTCCATTATTTCATATTTCATTCCATTCTTTCATCATTTTTGTTTAATAATTACCTAAAAGGGGTTTGACCAAGGCAAACCCCCATGCCCTAACATTCACTATTTTTCTCTCTTGCCTTGTATTTTTGTAGATTTAGGTCTCTTGGAAGCTTGGAAATCATTAAGATTTAAGTTGAAAGGTTTTTCAAGTCTTCTCTTCATCCAACACAACAAAATATCAACAAAAACTTATTTTCAAGTTTGGAAATCAGAGTTTCAGAAGCTGAGACCTCTAGAAAGCTAAAGTGAAAATCGAAAGCTCTGAAATACACCTTTGAATAATCATAAATTCAAAATTGGGATCATTCACCATGAGTGGCGAATGAGTCCCACTTCTAGGTCAATTCTGAGTTTTCTACATTATTAGATACACTTTTGTCAGAAACAGGATTCGACTCAGTTTTGCAAAACTGGGACTAATTCGCTAAGAATGGTGAGTGAGTCCCTCTAGGCCTAAAAATGAACAGCAACAACATTTCAAATGTCATTTCTAGTATTCTTCCACATTACAGGTGCACTCTTTTAGTGGGTATGTGTAGGATCATCATGGAAAAAATAGGCCCTTAAGTGGCAAAAAATTTAGAAAAAATAGAGTTAGGCAACTTGACATAAAAATTTGAATAAGTTATCTATATTATTTCAAAAATACATAAGAATATAATCTATTTAAAATTAATTGTAGTTTCTAAACTACTAGGTTTTTTTTTAAAAAAAAAATCTATTTGGTGAAAATTTGAAATTTCAATGTAGTAGTACTTAAATTTCAGGGAAAAAATAAGAAGTCTAGATGTTTGTCTGACCACCCTAACCACTATAAAATTATCATATATTTTTATAATATTTTAGATATAATTAGATGACTCATGTCTGGATGTGATGCATATTTTTCTATAATTTTTTTCTAAGTAAATAATTAATTATGAATTTTTTATTACAACTTTTAAAAAATATAAAAACTCATATGTCTAACCACCTTAACTTGGTCAAAACTTTATAAATTTTTTTTTTTTTAATCCTATTGTATGCAAAGCATAGAATGTGACACATGTTTTGGATTCAAAAAATGTGATATTGTTTGAAAGCTATAGATTTTTTTCAATCAGCCTACCAATTAGGACTTTAGTCATAATTCAAATAGAAAATGAATAATAATTACTTATTAAATTCAAAGTAAAGAATAATGTATATTGGTGGAAAGATGAGAATATCCTTTAAAAACCATTTTCCTTTCATTAATTTTAGGTAAAAAAAAGTCTTTAGCCACATACCCTACACATACCCATCATATCGCCACTTTTTGGCCCATCATGATCCTACACATACCCTAGTTTGGTTCATTTATGTTTAGTTTTGCATCCATTTCTAGGTGTTGTTGCATTACACAATGTATTTTCAAACATTGCATTATTCTTAGGTTTTGCATTCATAAAATTTCAAATTCATAGTTTAATTACACCTAGAGCATTCCATTTAGTTGAAATAACATCATACATATCTTAATTTGAGTGAACCTAGCTAGATCTTTTGGCCCTTCTTTCCCCTTTTAGGTTAAAAACACTAGAAGAGATAGAAAGGATTAGGGTGCCAAAAATCTACGGTTCATTTTGGTGAACCTAATTTTTAGAAAACTTTCTTGTATGATTTTGGAGTCCTTCATCATACATCTAGCTTGCATTGATCTTGCATTAGGACTTGCATGAATTCATTTCCATGCTACGTTTCAAAGTTTGCATTCATAGAAAAGTGCATTTAAGTTGAATTGTTTGCATCTAAATTCATTTAAATTTTTCTAAAATTCTTCATTTTTCATTTAGGTCTGCATCATAGCACTAAGAAACTATAAGAATCCCTAAATTTTTTCAAAAAATTCTAAAAAAAATCCATACTAGAACTCATTCACCACCCTAGGCGAATCAATCCCTTCTGACCCCTGAAACTATCTTTTATAGAGCTAAAAATCCTATTTTTAGGCTTTTGTTTGGTGCCATTTCATACCTACATCAGTTGGCTACATTTTTGTATCACGCATTTCATCAAATCTAGCCTAAATTAACTCATTTCATGCATGGTTTAAATTTCACATTTGTATTCTCATATCATTACATAACATAATCAGTCAATTATTCTATGAAAATTTAATTTCATTTCAACCTTTTACATTGCATTTTGAGTTAGAATAGATTGTTCTTTCAAAATGTTAGTTTCAATCTTCTCCAAATTTGCAAATAAAAAGTCAGTTAATAAGAATGATAGCCATTCATTCAATGCATGTCTAGTTATGACAATCTCTTAGCACAAGAAAGTGAAAATGACAATGTTAACCTTAAAATCACACCCTCTCCTATCACCCCTATTTGTGTGGATAATGTGATAGAAGAGCATACAAACATAGATACTTATGATGATCATAATTGTGCCTATCCTAATACCTCTCCTTTTAGTGACAAAGGTATCTTGGCAAAAGAAGACATAATTGTTGAGAATCATTAGGATCTTTTTTGTCCTTCTCCTTATCCCCTTTGGGAAGATATTTTAGCACAAGAGAATGAAATCATAGACACATTCTTAAACATCACCTTACCTAATTTCCATTGTGAGGATAATTTTGAGGAGGATAAGCTTATAAATGATAAGGATGTCTTGGTCTACCACAACCCTCTTTATGATCCTTCCCCTATCTATCCTATTTTGGAAGACATTCAAGAACATAGGCATGGCATTGTAAATGCTGATGATAATCATACTTGTTCTTCTCCAAGTATCTCCCCTAGTTGTAAAGAATATGCTTTGATGTTAGAAAACAAAAACAATGAGAGTCATGAGAATCTTAGTTATCCCCTTTCACCTAAGCAAAACCTTATTGAGCAAGACAATTCAACCATTGATCATCCTCATACTTGTGATGAAGTCCTTTTAGGAGAACCAACCTTAGAATGTCAAGAAAATTCGGTTTGTAGTTCTCCTCAAAACCCTCCTCCTAGGACCAATATCATGATGCAAGAAATGAACCACAATAATGAGATAGACTCTCACTTGCTAAGGGATGTTAACATTATTCAACCTCAACTCATCCTTTACCCCCCTTCACACAAACAAACTCAAAATAAACTTGAACTCATCCTCTACCCACCTCAAAATAATGTATCATGACAACTGAGTTATAATATGGTTTCTCATACATATAAAAATCACCATAATCCACAACTGCCACAACCAACCCCAACACCCTTACCTTTGGCTAATTCTATCCCCCCTAGACCTATCTTACCAAGTCTTCCTCATGAAAAGGAGTAAAATCTTATTGAACAACTAAAGAATGCTATAGCTAAAATTTCATTATGGGACCTTATTCAAGCCTCCCCTCACTATCACAACATGATCCAATAAGCTTTGAAACAAGTTCCTATCCCTTCTAATATCCAACCAAATGATATAGCAACCATAATTCAAGTCGTAAATGCTAACATTGTTTTCCACCAAAGTGAGCTTCCTCCTTTGGAAGTGCAAAATCAAAATGAAGCTTTTATGATTATTTCTCAATACAAACAAAAAGGGATTAAGAGAACTCTTGTAGATATGGGTTCTACTCTTAATGTGTGTGGAGTGAACCTTCTCGATAGACTAGGTGTTGATAAATCACACATTCAATCTGATTCTTTATCCATCAGGGGATTTGACAATGTAAGAAAACAACCGCTTTGTGTGATCACTTTACCTCTTATATTTGGAATGGCCACATTGGATACACCAATCCATGTTATGCCCAATGATCTTTCATATAACCTTCTTCTAGGCAGGCCATGGATTCATGTAATGAATGGTGTACCTTCCACTCTTCATTATAAAATGAAATATATCTACAACAACAAAGTGTATGCACTCGATGCTGATCATGAGCCTTATAGTGTCTTGCAACTTGAGAAAACCAAAGATAACCCCTTGAACACATTAGCACTAACCACACAAGTGGAACCTGTTCAACAATAATACAAACAACACCATAGTGAACAAGTCACAATGCTATTAGAAGATGATTGGGGTTCCTTGGATTTCAAACATGACTTCATGGGAAAGTACAAGATCATACACAAAGATTCAAATAGGGGAAACAAAATAGAAGATGACACTTCAAAAGCATCTGCATCCACCACTTTAGATAAAGAAGCAAACCACACAACAACCTTTGACGAACACAACAACAAACAACCACCTAATCCAAAAGAAATGAAGACACTTTATGGAAAAGGTTATGACCTCATGAAACAACTTGGCTATAGTGGTAAAGAATGTGGTGCTCAAGAACAAGGTATTTGCAACCCCATAGAGCCTAACACACAACAAAAAACTCATGGTCTTGGTTATTGTCCTTTGATCAAGGTCAACAAGCCTTCACTCAACATCAACACTTTCACACAATACACTCCTAAATTATCCTTAACAGTCTTCCATCCTAAACTCATCAACACTAGTGGTCTTGAAAATTATCCTTTACACAACATAAAACAAACACCTACATCTTTGCTTCATGTCAATTTCATCTTGCAAGGCACCAATGATTAAATAGATTTTCCCTCCTCCTATAAGAGTGAGAACAAAATCTCACAATCTAGAGAATCTTGTGTAAGTAGGACATCTACTACTAAGAAAGATGTATCTTTGACGCAAACCACAAGACCACCTCCTACCATTGATCAAGAGGGTATCTTTTCGAGAATCCTCCAAGATCACTTGTTCACCCTCCCTCCTAGAACTTGAAAGAAATGCTTTTACAAAACTTCATTTTTTTCCTATCATCACATTCATGGTCACTTCACTAATGAATGTAAAGCTTTGAGTTGCAAAATCCAAAATTTTAAGGAGTTTAGTATGCTTCCCTCTATGCGGGCATCTAATTACTCTCATTGATACTGATTTTCACTCTCACCTACATTTCATCAATCATTTCAGCTCACCTTTGTCCTTCACTCAGTGGGGGAAATGGGTTTAGCATCCTTTTCCTCATGTGTCACTTGTCATTGCCTCTTTTGACTAATCATTAACCTTTCATGAACATATAAGAGCAAGTTTGGGATGTGGATGATGTGCCTTAAGTTGGCTCGAATGTGACATACTACCTTATCCATGACACAACATATCAGAAATATATGACTTGGAATAGGAGTTTTGGAGTTAGCTCTCATTTATCCTTCTACTTTAAAGCAATTTCTCACAAAATTGGTGCTCACAAACACTTTAAAGTGGGGGCATACATCACCACTCACATTTCATTGTGCAATTTATTTCTTCTTGTGATGCATCCTTTTCTTGGTGGAGTCATGGGGCTTGATTCCCTCCAAGAGCATGATACTTATTTTGACACATCCTCTCTTGGAGACGTTAAGGATCATGTTCCCTAAGATTATACCTTAAACAAATAAAGAAAAACCCCTTTGAACATTCCTTACACTATTTTTCATTAACAATGTCTATGAGTGTCAAGTATATGAAGTTTCTCTTACCTCATAGAGCTTGAAAATCATTTTTCCTTTGTGGTGCCTTATTAAACTTATCAAGAGGTATAACTTTGATATGGTTGAGTGGGAGTCCCATTTACTAGCATGAATTTCCCCATATCCACCTATGTGTTTGATTACATACCAACTAGTGTATGTTTCTCACCTTTGGGATTTCTTACCCTATGGAAAATCATAAGTGTCGTAGCCCTAGACTGAGTATGTTGTGGACTTCTCACTTGGAGGAAAGCCAAGAGTTTCATCACCCCAAAGTGAGTATGCATTTTATTTTTGGACAAATAGCCTAGATCTTATCCACAACTATTTGAACAAACAATTGAAAATTGATCCACCACACTTTCGTTTATCTTTACCCAGTTCTTTCCATTGCATGATTTTGTATCTTGATGGTTTGACTTATGATCTTCGATCATGGGGGCTTGGCCATCCCCTTTGATCTTTTTCATTCTTTGTCATTTTCATCTAAACACTAGGATCTCTCTTTAATGTCTACTTTAGTGTGAGTTTGAAGCAAGTCCATCCTCTCACTAAAGTGGGGGCTAAATGTACTGTAGAAAAAAGTACCCTTTTCTTGACATGGGAATAATTCATGATAAATTGGACTTAATGAGGCCTTGATTTAGGTGTTGTGAGGTGTTTTATGTATCCATACTAGGTCTTGGACTGTTGAAAAGTGAATAACATGCTTTTATCGATGTCTTGTAAAGGTTTTGTAAAGTGTTGCAAGATAATTTCACGCTTTTCTAGACTTAATAAATCCATTTCTACCTAATTCAACATTATAAAATGTGTTTAATAACATTATCACATCAATATAGAAGGCTTGTAACTTAAACTCAATGTTAAACTAGTGTTGCAATGTGTCTTGCACATTCACATTGGTTCTTGTGCCTTTCTAGGCTATGTGGACCTCATTTTAGTGTTGTAAAGTGTATTTGATCAAGCTTTCACATTGAATTATGTGTCCCAAGCCCTAATTAACCTTTACATCATCACTAATAGGCCCCTATTACCCCATATTGTGCATCTTGAGGCTTAAATTGATCGAATACCCAACAACCTAGTTGCAATTTAAACCTTATTTCTTTATCTCATGGTTTCCTAGCTGTCAAAATGGCTCCTGTGGGACCCATTCAACATGCATGGTGAATCAGTCCCATCTAGGTGGGACCTATTTGCCATGTGTGGCAAATGAGTCCCATTTGGCCCAATTTTGACCTTTGAGTGGGAAAAAAGTGAAATTTAAGTTTTTTATTTCTTCATGTCTGCCTGTGATGAGGTATTAATGGGTAAAATAGTTGAATTTCCTATAAATATAATTCTTTTAACCCTAATTTACATCTCTTATCATTATTGATCCACTAATCTTCCATCTCAAGTTAAGCAACTTAGGGTGTCTTCATTTCAAGTCACCAAGATATCAATCTTGAAACATTCAAGGGTAGATTCTTCATGTTTTGTTGTAGAATTTCAAGGTCAAACATCATGGAAAGGTAATAAACTCTATTATTGCATGTTTCATTCTATTCTTTCATCATTTTTGTTTAATTACCTAAAAGGTGTTTGACCAAGGCGAACCCCCATGCCCTAGTAACATTCACCATTTTTCTCTCTTGCCTTGTATGTTTGCAAATTGAGGTCTCTTGGAAGCTTGGAAATAATTAAGATTCAAGTTGAAAGGTTCTTCAAGTCTTCTCTTCATCCAACAAGACAAAATATAAAAAAAACTCATTTTTAGGTTCAAAAATTAGAGTTTAGAAGCGGACACCTGTCGAAAGTTAAATTGCAAATCGGAAGCTCCAGAATCCACCTTTGAATAATTAGAAATTTAAAAGTGGACTCATTCACCATGAGTGGAAAATGAGTGCCACTTCTAGGTCAATTTTGAGTTTTTTGCATTTTTAGATACTCTTTTGTTATAAATAGGTTCTAGCTCAGTTTTACAAAACTCAGACTGATTCACCCAGAATGGCGAATGAGTCCCTCCAAGATTGAAAATCAGCATCAAAGGCATTTAAAATGTCATTTCTAGTCTTCTTCCACATTCCAGGTGCACTCTTTTAGTTTGGTTCATTTCTATTTAGGTTTTCATCCATTTCCAAGTGTTGTTGTATTACTCAATGTATTTTCAAACATTGCATTATTCTTATGTTTTCCATTCATACTCTTTCAAATTCATAGTTTAATTGCACTTAGAACATTCCATTTAGTCTAAATAGCATCATACATATCTTAATTTGAGTGATCCTAGCTAGATCTTTTGGCCCTTCTTTCTCCTTTTAGGTGAAAAACCCTAGAAGATCTGGAAAGGATTAGGGTGCCAAAAATATACGGTTCACATTTATGTCTCTAAAAAATTGGAATATACTCCTCCCACATTGATAGATCTTAGAAACTATTTTGTTTTTCATTTATATTTATAAATTTAACTCATCACTAAACCTACCTCATCACTTTTAGTTGTGATATATTTTAAATGTTTCTTTGATTAGTCTACCTACAATTTATTCTAACCCTTCTCTCCGCTATTACAAGACTCTTTATTCAAGGCTAAGTTAGCAACATGGGGAAAGGTGTAGCCTATCTTGCAATCATGGCTCAAAATGGAAGCATGGAAAAATAATTTGAATTGTGATGCAACTAAGGGAGGTCCTGAAACACAACTAAACACAAAAAATCAACCAACAACAACAATTCACAAGTCACAATTCTCAAAATTCATCACTTTTCACCAAATCAGCACTCTTCCTTGTAGGATTGCCAACTCATTCAATAGGCTATTTCTTATCGATAAGATTCTTTCAAACCAAGACTTGAACCATTTCAAGGAACCTTTATGGTACACAATCAAATTACAACAAACCACTATTTGTTACTTTGTAACAACTTTCTCAAATCAGGCTTTCTATGCCAACTAGGCCTCATATTAGGACACTTTAACAAGGAAACTTATCTTGAAACTTGACCAAAACCACAAAACACATGTGGTAATAAATTTATATGTATTCAAACCAAATATTTCACAATTAGTTCTCATAAATTCATCCACCAAGATGTTAAAACCAAAAACCCTCTTTTTAAGCCAAATAACCTAGGGCTTATTGGAAAACACACTTCCCAACCTTATCAAAACATTAAACCACCTCAAAAAGGTCTAAAATGGTCTGAAAAAACTCAATTCAATAAGAAACAATTTTGACCTAACACAATACTCACTTTAGCATGTCAAAACCTCTCAAATTCACATGGAAAATACCAAATTTCACTCTAGGGCTTCATGCCCAACTCAACTCTTGACCTCCCTTGTACTTACTCAACATTCCCACAAATTTTTAGTGATGTTGCAGACCCATTTCTCGAGTTAGAGTGGCCACAATGAGAGGAATGGGTCAATACACCATTTTAAATGACTTTCAAACCTTAAAACTGCGTGTTTAGGATGGTCTCAAAAATGGTTGAGATGGTACGGGTAGTGTATGCCTCATAGAAATGAGGTCTCATGGTGATGTACATCACTATGAGACTCCATTTCTATGAGGCATATGATTCCCCTACCTTCTCAACCCTACCACATTGGTAAGCTAGTGAATGAGCTAGCTAGCCAATGCTCCATTAGCTTGCCAATGCGGTAGGGTTGAGAAGGTAGGGGCATCGTATGCCTCATAGAAATGGGGTGTCATGGTGATGCAATTCAATAGGGTTGAGAAGGTCGGGGTAGCATATGCCTCATAGAAATGTGGTGTGATGCAGTGTGATAGGGTTGAGAAGGTAGGGGTAATATATGCCTCATAGAAATGGGGTATCATAGTGACACCCCATTTCCAAGAGGCATACGTTGCCCCTACCTTCTCAACCCTATCGCATTGGCAAGCTAGTGGAGTGTTGGAAAGCTAGATCACTCACCACTATGACACCCCATTTCTATGAGGCATACACTATCCCTACCTTCTCAACCCTACTACATTGGAGAGCTATGGTAGGGTTGAGAAGGTAGGGGAAATGTATGCCTCATACGCTGCCCCTACCTTCTCAACTCTACCACATTGGAAAGCTAGTGAGTAAGCTAGCTTGCCAATGCTCCCACTAGCTTGCTAATGTGGTAGGGTTGAGAAGGTAGGGGTAGCATATATCTCATATAAATGGGGTGTCATGGTGATGGCACCCCATTTCTATGAGGCATACGCTGCCCCTATCTTCTCAACTGTACCACATTGGCAAGCTAGTAAGTGAGCTAGCTTGCCAACGCTCGACTAGCTTGACAATGCAGTAGGGTTGAGAAGGTAGGGGAAACACATGCCTCATAAAAATGGGGTCTCATGGTGATATAGCTTGCCAATGCGGTGCAGTTGAGAAGGTAGGGGTAGAATATACCTCATAGAAATGGGGTCTCACAGTGATGTAATTATCCTACCTTCTCAACCCTACTACATTGGCATGCTATATCACCATGAGACCCCATTTCTATGAGGCATACGTTGCCCCTACCTTCTCAACCCTACTGCATTGGCAAGCTATATCACCGTGAGACCCCATTTCTATGAAGCATACACTACCACTACCATCTTAACCCTATTGCATTGGCAAGCTAGTGAGTGAGCTAGCTTGCCAATGTGGTAGGGTTGAGAAGATAGGGGCAGCGTATGCCTCATAGAAATGGGGTGTCACAGTGATGTACTTCAACTCTTAACACAACATACCAAAAGGTTTCAAGAGGTTTCTTTGCAACAATATTGAAACCAATAGGCTTCCCTACCTTTTAAGCCACCAAATAACCCTCTCTTACAAAGGAGGTACCTCCAAAACACTTTGTTTTCACCAAATCTGAGCTAATAGTCACTAATAGTGTTATAAAAAAAAATATTCCATCATTATTTCTCAAAACCTTGATCTCTAAAATGATGTACCACCAAACCCTCAACTTTCATGCAAATAATCTAGGGTTTATTGAAATTCTTGACAACCGAGCTTACCAGACCTCACCAATACCAACTACACTTCAAAAATACCCTACACAAACTCAGAAAAAAATTAAATGGAAGGTTCCTTCAAAATTTCTTCAAAACCCTTCTTTAAAACCCCATTTACACAAGGAAAATAATGTAATTCTGCCTATCTTGTAATCATGGCATGCCCCTACACCACCTTTGTATATGCTATAAATACTCTTGTACAAGATGATTACAAGTATTTTTTATGAAGCCTTGAATGAAATATTTCATTTATTTGAATGGATAAATATTTTAGGAAGTAATATTCGTCTCATTACCATGCTACAGGTAAAATTATCTGCCATGTCGAAGAAACAAAGAAGGAATAAACCAATGAATGAAGAGTATGAAACCTTCAAAGAAAAGGAGAGAACAGTTGAGGGAATATTGTGAAAAGAAGAAATTGAGTACGATTGATGAAAACTAGCCAAATGAAGAGGAACCTCAACCATCAAAAAGAGAATAGGATTTGGCAGCACAAAGGGCATGAATGCGAAAGCATCATGGTAAGAAAAATTCAGATACCGTAGTTGGAGACACACCCTCTACAAAAAGTGAATACGAAGGGACACCATTAACCACAAGTAAATATGGAGGGAGACCAACTACCACAAGTGAATATGGAGGGAAAACATCTATCGCAAGTGAATATGGAGGGACGCCATCTATCACAAGTGAATATGGAGAGACACCATCTATCACAAGTGAATATGGAGGGACACCATCCATCACATCTCAAGTTGAGAGTACATTGTCACTCGGATTTGATGAAGAAGGTATGCCATCATCCCCACGAGAACCTCAAGGTATGTCTTCTACTCCACCCTCAATCGAAGGTATGCAATCTAGCCCACCTCAATTAAATATTGATGAAATTACCAATGTTGAGATGTATGTACCTAGGAGAACACCACCTAGAATTTTGCATAGAAAGCAAAGTATTTGATTAATATGTATGAGGATATTTTGTAGCACATGGAAGGTAAGATTCCAACATGCACTTGTAGAAGATATGTTGATAAGATTTGGAAATTCATCTTTGAAAGGCTAAATCAGACCACAAGATGCCAACTATTTTTTGAAATGATGTAGGGTATAAAGTATAGAAACATCATGAAGACTCTTGGGTTGAGAACATCAAATGCATTGAGTGAAAACACTATTGTGAAGAATTTAATGGATGCATATGAGAGTGTGGGTAAGACCTCACACTCAAAGGATAGTAATGTCACATGATGTATCATTACATCACCTTTGGTAAGCAGTCAAACAAAGAGAGATTGTCTCATTAGAAAGACAAGTGACCAAATGAGAATTAGTAAATTTTTTTTATCAAAAGCCATTCAAAGGCGACAAAGAATTGAGGGAATTGATTCAAATGAATTATGGGAATTTTTGGGGAGACTGCCACAAAAAGATAAAAAAAGTTGTTGAAGCATTGAGAACGCTAATTGAAGAGTATTGGAAGAATAACACAAGGCCATCTCTGAATCAAATGGATCTGGTAAGAAGGAGAATTAGTAGTTGGAACCGTGAGCCACATCCAAAGCATTTTTTTGGATACGGCTCAAACCCAATTTTTTCATAAATTTCAAAAGGATTATCCTCAAATTAGTATTTTTCAAAGATTTTTTGAAATTCTTAAACCTTTTTATGTCAAGATAAAACACACACACTACTTGTTGTTGTAGACTACATATTGAATTCTCTAACCATTATGATGTTTATCATTCTATATGTTGTGATTTTCATACTAACAATCTTTTGCAGGATTGTGACATAGAAGCCTCCTCAAAATATTCAAGAGAGTTCTTATCAAAAAAATTTATGTGAAATAAAGGATGGACAAATATTCTATAGGATAACATGCTTGGATGGTTCATGCAAGCGTTTCAGTGGCTTGCAGTGTATGCCAATATGTCAACATATGGAAAGCATAGATGAGGTGGGACAAAAGCAAGTAGAGTTCAGGAAGTATAAAATAGTGCCATACACTACAAAAGATGGGTCTCAAGCAAAAAGGTGTGATTTGGTTATTAAGAAGATTCTAGCATATTAGTTTATGTCCATGTTTCATGACAATATAGTGTATGAGTATGCAAGGCATACCCATAGAACCCAATGGCTGGACACAAAATTCAAGCTATGCAAGGACATATTTCTAGCTGGCAGCATAGTATCAGTGGTTGAATTTGTAGAGAGCTACACTCTACAACCACAGTGTGAGGTGCAGTCACAATATTACAACTCTACAAAGGTTTCGATATTTATGGAAATAAAATTCATTCATGCAGCTGATAGTACAGAGGACCAAAGGAAGGTATTGAGGGAGTATCACTTTTATATTAGTGATGATCACACACATTCTCCAAATTTTGTGCAAGGTGGCTTCCAAATGTTTTACAATGATTTGGCTCAGAGGGGCATAGCATACAGTTGGCATATAATATGGTCAGATAACTATCCAACATACTTCAAGAACTCGCACATGTTCTATTGGTTGAGCAGGATGCATGTCATTACAAGTGTACAACATATGTGGAACTTTTGTGAGGCTAGGCATGGAAAGGGGGAGAATGATGGTGTAGGAGCATGCATGAAAAGAGCATTAAAACAAGAAGAGTTAAAGTATAAATACAGAGAAAAGTTGATAGATGCAAGATCAATCGTCGACTGATGTAATGCTTTGATGGGTCTAGGTAATGAAGGTACGTCTTCAGTTCATAGATTTTTTTGATTGATGGATGATACTAACATTGCACCATATGAGGATTTTTGTACACTAATAGGATCGGGTGATCTACAATCTTTCCTTAGCTCAAATGAAAATTCATAGAGTATCGATACACGAAAGATGGCATGCTTTTGTTCTTCATGTACAATGCAAGCCTAGAATGATTGCGAGTCAGGGGAGTGGGTTGAAAAATTGTTGACAAGTTATCTTAGCCCACTTCACATGTATCACCCTTTGACGGGATTGGAACTAAAACAGATGGAATCATCGGTCGAATTTGACCACATATCAGATGAAGACAACAAAGAGGGAATAGACCATTACTTGTGTCATTGTGTTGAGGCCAAAAATAAATTGGAGACCCAGTTATAGATGGAGAAAACATTGAATATCCTACAGGCTCAGTTGTTGTTACTGGAACATGGCTTAGAAGGCACCCACATAAGAGTGTTAAACATTGGTTGCTTCAAGACATTGACATGCATCATAAGATTCTTCATTACTCGAACCTTGTTATGGCATCCAATGTTTGTTTGACCATATATGGGGGTAGACCTTTGAACAAGGTCTTGTGGAAGGTTCGTGAGTTTTACCATGAGGCAATACTTGACACAATAAAGAGTAGAGCAGACCCAGATGGTTCGTTGGATTAATTTGTAAGTATGTTGCACATTGGTTCTTTTTTTTAAATAGAAGTGGTCGAGCCACTATAACATATTATTTATATTTATTATGTACATATCCCAGATTCAAAGGGCATACTGGTAGGAAAGAATCTAGAAGAAAACTTCTAGTTATAGCCCAAAAAAGTTACATAATTTGAGTATAAAACCCAAATAATTACATCACTACCTTTTATTACATTACATTTCATTATCTATGCTTTGATACAACTACATCACATATTAGCTTTGAATTTTTGATACTGCAATATTACATAGTTGCAAAATTAACATCCCCCTATGTCTTGTTTCTGAACCCATATGTGAGGATTCATTAAGCATTTCCAGTATCCTTCTTTACAAAAATACCAAAAATCCTTCAAATTATGCTTGCATTGGCATAAATTCCAGAAAAAACATCTTTTTTAGCTACCATCCACATCCTTAGCCATATTATAGTTTGCCCAAAATTGAAACAAAATTTTAACCAGGTACCAAATTGTTCACCTATTCCTCTATCTGCATATTCTCTACAAAATTATCCCCTTGCTCACCCTATTCCTCATCCATGTTCTAAGAATTTAGAGCAACATTCATTTCTGGAACCTCAGCTACAGCCCAATTCTGAACCAAATTATGAACACTCCTCTACATGGCCAATTGTGCACTGACTGATTGGCATTGTAAAATAGGTGAAGCTGCATGAATATAGTTATGATAAAGTAGAAAAGAAACATAATGATATTTTTCTATAAAGAACTCAAACATTTCTATCCCCACATGAAGACTATATCTTGCCAAAGCTCTATTAAGATGACTTGGGTTAGAGAGCTCCAAAGAATTCTTTAATGCATCATAGACACGTGTTAACAAATTCCCTATTATGAGGCAAGAAATGTGGTAGAAATATTCCACCCACATAACCCTTCCCAATAAAGAAAATATACTTTTGAGTGCATTCCACAAGAGCATCATTCTGTAGGAATATAGAATTAACCATTTTTTCAGCAATTACAATCACATAATCTAGACACTGCAACATATCCAACAGGTTAGATATAAAAATTGACAGAATATTTGATGGATAAAGCAACCTCCTTGATTTTGGGTGAAGAACTTTTGTCCCAATTACACATTTGAGACACCTTTAATCACAGGGACACGTGAGCTATTTTTTTTTTGCAAATGAAGCTCTTCCATTCTTCCTGTAAATGGCCTCTCCCATTTGTGCACTGGAAACCACACACGATAATTATTTCAACGGTAATCCATCACTATTACACTTACAACTTTTTTGTAGATTGATCCTTTAGAAGATAGTTATGCACTACTATTTTCCAATAGGAAACTTACTTGGCCAAATAAATAGAGGATTTTAGTGAATACATAACTATCATGATGGCATCAAGTTTAGTGAGTACATAGCTAAAATTTACCAATAGAAAAATGACATTTAGCACATGCTTGATATATTTCACATACCTCCAGTATATATGGATCATTTAACATTAAGATGCTAAATGTACTAAAAGAGATAAACCATTTTAAGAAATAATGGGATGAAAACACTTGTTGCCCTATTGCAAGATTTAGCATTCTCTGGAAGGACAAATATAGATATCCATGCATACCTCAAGTGAAATATGGCAACTCCAAGTTCCATGTACACAGAAATACGAACAAGCTTACCCACATTCATGAATGAGTACACCAGCTTCCATCATCATAACATGCTTAGATCATCTTAAGATATGAACGTGCCTAGATATTTGAATTCAATTCATGCAAACCTGATATTGTAGTATTTGGCATACCCAAAACTACATAAGCAATTAACTTTTAAATTTATGTTATACATTTGAAATGACAAAGCGGCCAACTCAATTGTAATGAAACCACATTCTTTTGAAAAGAATCAAATTTGCACATATGAATAATACAATTCATATACAAACTTTAAATGATGTCAAATTTTTCTCACTTTGCTTGCATCACTTTAATAGCCTTTGATGATATCATCAAATGCTTTAATTTTTGTCTCATATATCTAGCCAAAAAGCTCCCACGTGCGTAAATGACAATTACACATGTGCTATTAGATCCTTTATTGAGTTTAATTAATTTTTCCACTGCAATGATTTGAAAAGGATTGGCACTTGTAATTTCCAATTACCCATGTGTTGGTAAGTAACACATGTGTAATTTCCAATTACATATGCATAAATTTATCACCAATTGTTTCATTTTTCATGGATCTAACCCAAAACTAACACATCTATAACTGCCAGTTACATATATGATGTTATCTTATTTCATTTCTTCATGAGAGTTTGTCACATATATCTGAATTTTTATTTCTAAAATATAACAAAACCTGTCTAATATTCACATATGTTAGACAAAATTGATATAATTTAGAAGTGTCCAACCTTAACCAGATTTTCATTCTTAGAAATTGAAAATTCTCAGAAATTGTACCATGCCAAACTTACCATATATTTGTGCCTTACCTAACAAAGTCTTTCCTCCTTTGATAGTAAAATTTCTAAAAGATAATGCATCTTACCCAATGCAGCCACATGAGTAACTTCGTTATCTTCTTGATCACACCCATAATTTTCCAAAAAATCTGCAACCATATTTCCCTCTCTATATGTGTGCAAAATTTCATAATTTCCTATCTTGTCAAGCAATGACCAAATCTGCTTAACAATATATTCTGGCTTCCAATTTTGAAGATTTTGATCTCGATATGCATTAAGTAAGATCATTGAGTCACCTTCTACTTGAATCATAGGTAACTTGAAGCTAAATACTAACTTCAAACCAAACAAAAGAGCTTGATCCTCTGCATCATTATTAGTTCCTGGCAGCAATTTATAAGATTTTGCACATAACACTAAACCTTGATGGCCCCGTATGAGCACCCCAGCTCTAGATAAAACTTGATTTACCCTAGATGCTCCATATATATTCAACTTAAAGACACCTAAAGGAGGAGGAGACCACGCAATGGAATCTCTATTTACCTTTGGGACATATTGATGAATATTACCTTTAAATGGAAAAGATAGTAAAGTCTATGACGACATCAAATTTGAATCCCAAGTAGTAAAAAGGATTCAACATGCTTTACTTTGTACACATAAGCATTTACTGCTTTAGATATTGACCTTTCCAATAGTATTAGCATTTGATCAATGTTCAATTTCTCTTTCCTAAAAATAATTTTGTTCCTTGCCCATGAGATAGCTCATAATACTGAGGAAGGAATAATACACCAAATACTTGCAAAAAATGATGTATTATACAACTGTGGACAAATAGTGAATAATTTCCAAATGGTGCTAGGCATATCTATTATCCAATTCATTTTAGCCACTACAAACAACCAAAAAAATTGCGGTACTGAGCACAAAAGAAAGAGGTGATTTATATTTTCAAATTCCCGATCACAAAGAAAACATTTAAAAGGAGTAGCTATCTTTAGTTTCACCAGTTTATCATTTGTTAGAATTTTTATTTTGAATTGCAAGCCAAGAAAAACAACCAAATTTTGGAAACACTTTTGAATTCCAACAAAACTGATAGGATCTTTGTTGTGATACTTGACGGGATACTTGTGAAATTGATTTGTACCCCTCTTTAATGGTATAACAACCTGTTTTGCATTAGACCAAATTATTCTATCAGGTTTGGATGAAAACTAAACTACTCTTTCTTACAGTAGAATAGATGAAATATGGATTTTATGATCCTCATCAATTTCCTCTTTTGAAAATTCCTTCCACTTGACTTTTCCAGTCACTGTATCCACACTTTGAACATAATCTTTTACTTTTGATCCCCAAGCTTGAGACAAAAAATTTGTAGTGTTCCCAAAATTAAAATCTATAGCTAGATTCTAGTATCCATTCCAAGAATCTTTCCAAAATAAGGCTTCATTACCATCATTAACTTCCCAAGTTAGATTAGGTAAGATAACTTTCCTACATGAAATCAAAAAATTCCACATTGCAAACCCTGAAGGTAGATTTGCAATAGTAAAAATTCTCGAAGGACAATGATTATCTAGATATTTGCACTACATAAGATGACACCACTTAATTTTAGGTTTAGCATACATTTTCCAAACCATTTTAGCTCCAAGGGCCAAATTTCTATCTAGCAAACTATGAAGACCTACTCCACCTTTTAGTTTCTCTAGACACATTGTTTCCAAAGAAATGAGGGGAATTTGCTTTTTGTTATCCAAATTACCAGACCATAAAAATTTCCTAATCAACTTTTGAATTTGAGAAATGATGGACTTTGGTTCTTTTAGGCATGCCATAAAGTAGTTTGGAATTGATGATAATATAGATTTTACCAATAAAATTCTCCCTGATAAAGATAACCATCTACCTTTCCATGCCAAACTTTTAGCTTGAATGGTTTGAATAATTTTTTGCCAATAATTACCTTTGTTCTAACCAGAAAAGAATGAGATGCCTAAATATTTACAAGGAAAATGTGCATGCTAAAAACCAAAAAGATTGACAATTCGATTTTCAATATTAGATTTGGTATTGAACACATAATTTTTGACTTACCTTCATTTACTTTTTTCCCTGAAGCTGTAGTGTAATTTTCTAGTAAAGAATTTATCTGCAAAGCTTCTCTTATTGAAGCTTTACCAAAAAGAAAAGTATCATCAACAAAAAGAGAATGAGTCACAAAGATGTTAGTATTTGGAATAGAAACACCCTAAATGAGACCTCGCGTGTAAGATTTGAGAAAAAACCTACTCAAAGCTTCTACTAGTATGATAAATAAGAATGGAGACAATGGGTCTCCTTGGTGGACCCCTTGAGTAGATCCAAAAAAACCAGTTGCTAAGCCGTTTAATAAAACTAAAAAACTTAGCTCCAGACAAACATGCCATTATCCACTTACACCACTTAGGAGAAATACCAAACTTTAATAGCACTTGATTCAAAAAATCCAAATCAACCCTATCATATGCCTATGCATATCAAGTTTAATAATCATTGTAGAAAATTTATTTACAGCAATGGAGTGCAAAATTTCATGGGCAACAATTGCTCCTTATGTTGTTTCTCTCCTAGGAACAAAACCCCCCTATTCCTCAAAGATGATTGAGGGTAGAAGTTAATGTAACTGAAGATAAATATCCTTTGTGAAAATTTTATAAATTGTATTACATAAAGAAATAGGCCTAAAATTAGAGAAAGTATCAGGAGTTTTAATTTTTGGTATAATGGAAATATTAGTCACACTAAATTTTTTCAGCATACCTCCTGATTTTCTTGATTCCTCCAAAGCATTGAGAATATCAACTCCAATGAAATCCCAACATTTTTGATAAAATATAGCAGTGAAACCATCAGGTCCTAGTGCTTTATCAAGAGACATGGAAAAAACCACTTCTTTTACTTCTTTGAGTGAAAAAGGACCCATCAATCTAATATTATCTTCATGAGAAACTAGATTAGGAATATCTTGAAGAAGCTCTTCTCTTTCTCTTGCTAAAAGAGTAATGTCATTGTTACTTGTAGATAAAAGAGCAGAAAAAAACTTGACTCCTTCATTTTGAATCTCTGCCTCTTTAGTAAGCAAAACACCTAACACATTATCTTTAATAGAGAAAATAATGCTTTTTCCTCTTTTTATTTGTGCTAATATGCGGATTTTTTTTGTATTCCTATCTCCATCTTTCAGCCATACTTCTCTAGACTTATGTCTCCAATAGACCTCCCGTCTCAATAGAAACCCCTTCCATTCCTCTTTTAACTTAGTCTTCTCTTCAAATAATGCATTATCCAAACCATTGGAAATAATGTTTTCATTCACTGCTTCTAACATTTTATAAACCAATTCTTTCTTTACAAATATATTTTTAAAAACATGTCGATTCCATATTTTTAGTTGTTGTTTAACATGCTCAAATTCTTGTTCAATTGAAACATTCTAGAACCATAGATAAAGGGTGCACTTAGCCACCACTATTTTAAAAATAGAATAAGATCCGGATGTCTAAACCACATTGCCTCAAACTTAAAAGAAGATTGAAACTTTGTCTTTACTTGATTTGCAATGAAATCAAGTGAAATAGCAAAGTGATTAGATGCTGCAAAAGGCATAATTTGAGATTGAAATTGATGGTCACTTAATACCCAATTCAGAGAAATTAAGAACCTATCTAATCTCTTTGCAATTTGAAGGAAATTCTTTCTCCTATTTGTCCAAGTATATCCACCATTTTGTGAAATTACATCAACCAAAGAATTATCTTGAATAAAAGCAACAAATTCCTCCATAACTTTCTTTGGAGGGCATATACCACCTTTTTTCTCAAGAGAACTTGCAATTTCATTAAAATCCCCCGCAAGAACAACTTTTTCTTTCACCAAACTATCAAGTTTCAGTTTCAAAGTATCCCACAACATCTTCTTTCCTATAGTACTATTAGGCCCATATACATTAAGCAACGGAAAAGATAAATCAAAGTGATTAATCTTCATTAGCTACCAATTATGATCAAATGAGATATTGCTAATGCAAACTATTTTTGCATTGCAAAGAGTAAGAAATCCTCCTGAGGCTCCCTGAGAGGGTGAATGTGAAGCTTTCCATTTTCTCCATTTCTTAACAATAACTTGAAAATATTCCTTAGAGGTTTTAGTTTCCTGAAGAACAACACTATCTGCCCCACAAGCATGCAATTGTTGCTTGATTTGGGCCAATTTATTAGAGCCATTTATTCCTTTGACATTCCATGATATTAATCTCATTGAGACTTAGGAGAGCAACATGCTCTCCTTGGTATTTTTTGTTTCAAACCTATCCCCATTTGGACATATAATTTCATCTATACACCTGCTTCTATTTGTTCTTGTAAATTGATAGCTAAATATTTCCTACCCCTTTTGGCAATGCCTCTGACATTCCATGCTATTAATATCATTGAGACTTAGGAGAGCAATAGGCTCTCCTTGGTATTTTTGTTTCAAACCTATCCCCATTTGGACATCTAATGTCATATGTACACCTACTTCTATTTGTTCTTGTAACTTGATAGCTAAATATTTCCTACCCATTTTGGCACTTGCGACTTTTTGCTTGAAGGAGGAGAAAATGGTGAATGGGATATTGATAATGATACCAAATCATTTGTTTCCTCCCATTCCCCAAAAATGTTTGAAGCAATACCATCAATCATTTGTTCACCTACTGATACTAGAGAATCATCCACAAATTTCTTAAACTCCTCCTTAAAGGGTAAAGTAGAAGAATGATCATTATGATCAAGAGAAGGTGGCTAAGATTGTAAAACACAATTATCTTCCAATTCTTGGTCATAAAAAACCTTTAACCTTTCATTACATTGATTAGAAAAACCAAGTGTGAGCATTGAAGCACAATGATTCAATTGTTGAATACTATCAAAATTAAGTTGAGGAACCAAGAGCTTAATCAAAGAAAGGAATATTCTCATCAGTGAGAACAATAATTTCTCCAAACCAGGAAGAAAAGAAAAAATAATGGGCTTAAAATGAGAAACTGAAACAACTAACCTTTCATTTTTGAAACCATCTAAGGATAAGCAAGATCCCTTATCAAGATTAGTTAAAAGAAAGCCATCATCTTCCCCCAGAGAGGGATGTCTTCAAGAAAAAACTTCTATAGACTTCAACTGTGAAACTATTGAAGAACCACACTATTGTAACTCTTTAGTTGGAAGACCTTGCGAATTTAACTATGAACATGCACCATTAATATAATGATACCATTTAAAACATATGTCAAAAACATTAGAGATGAATGAAAATTCCTTATCAAATGTAGCAAAAGCCACAAATGATTTGTCATTCAATGAATTAACATATTCTTTGAATACATCCCTATTAACATTCATGTTCAGATCCTCTAACTCCACACATTTTGTGGGGGAATGAATAGGTAAATGACATAAAAAAATAGAACTGATTTGGATCCTCAAAAACCAATTTTTGTTTCCACAAGTCGTAGCTTGACTTAATATTAACAACCACTGGTAGAGCCTTAGAAACATCAATAAGAACACAAAGCCTAACTGGTAAGGAGGGATTAGAGAAGAAAAATGAATCATGATGCTGATAAATGCCTATCTGATTGCCTAGGACCTCAATAATGCTTGACTCTTTGTACTTTAGAGGTAACCTTTGCAATTGTACCCAAAAAGGAATAAATTGAACCCTAGTATGAGAAGGGATAAAATTTGGAGTCCAAATAGTTGTAAATAAATCGTTCCCTTCACAAATCCAATACTTTTTTCTATAAACAACATTTCTAGAATCTTTATCAAAAAATATAACGACAAAGAAACCTTCTCCCTTGTATAAAAAGAAAACTTGGTTAGATCTATCCCAAGTTTGAAAAAACCAATTTTTAAAAAAAATAAGATTTGGAAGGAATTTCCAAAACTTACAGATTAAAGTGACGTCCTTGAGATCATCAATCTATGGAAGAAGCATGGTATGAGGAAGAGTGAAATTGACTTGATCACTCTTCCTGAATCTTTTTAGAACCCATTTCTGCCCATTAAAACCCAAACCTTCTCCTTCCCCTGCATTTGGGTCTTTAAATGAACCCTCCGCCCCATATCATTAGTACCATTTGAATTAGGGCCTGCAAAAACCTTCTTATTGATAGGAATAGAATTTAGAAAAGTGAGAGGTGGTCGCAAAGGCACAAAAGGTCTAGGGTAAACAATAGAGATGTCATTCAGGAAAGTGGTCAGGCAAGGAGATGAAGAATTTGGAATGAAGGGAGCCCTGGAAGAACTAGAAACAAGTTTTTTAGGGATGAAATTCATTACACGGGGAGCAGGAGAAATTTTATGGCCATGTAAATGACCAGAAGCGACATAAGCCCATGAATGGGAGGAACTCAAGGAATCTGAGTAGAATTTTGATTTAGGAACACAAATGTCAAAAGGATCTTGCCTCTCCTTGACAAGAGCTTTTTTGGTTCGAGAATGGTGCTAAAAATTCATAATGGGAGGCTTGAGAACTTGTTGATCAGAGAACCAAACCCCATTTTGAAAAATGTGGCCAAGAAAACCTTGAAAATGCTTAACTTTATCAGAAAAAAACTTCTTTCATCGATGGAGATGAATTTCCATGTAAATCAAATTTTTATCTAGAAGAAAATGCTCCATTGGTGATGGGAAATCCAGTCAAGGGAACCCTACTAGATGCTTGAAAGCCCCTACCCTTGAAAAAATAGGCAATTTTTTTTTAATTTTTACCATTGACGGGAAAATGAGGATTCTGAAAGTTGCGGTCCTCCATTTTCCAAATCTCTATTTATTATAGATTTTCCACATTGGTTCTTATTAATTTATACTTGTATGCACATTAATTTATTTGATGCCAATGCTAGCATCTTATTTTACTTTTCCTATTTGTAAGTAACCTACTAAAAATTGATTGGTGTCCCCTTGTAGAAAATGCAGATTTATGAGCCATCCAAGAGAATCTCAGCTAGAAAAGCAATGCAACATCCTTATTTTGATGATCTTAAAAAATATCAATTATGATTTTAAGCCATTACAAAAGTGTGTGCAAAACTTGGTGAGGTAATTTCAAGCTATTTATTTGAAGTTAACCTTATCATGAGCACTTATGATGTAGACATTATAAGAGCATCTCAAATTTCAAGTTATTCTATTCATGAGAGGTGTTGTGTTCAATAGGTATCTTAGAACTCTCAGGAAGATGTATGACTAGGAGTGACTAAGTTGAGAGACTGGCATGCCTATCTATAAGTGTCTTCCATCTATTTTCATTTCATTTCCATTTTGGATGCTCTTTCTTTTTCTTCTTTTACTTTGTGTATATGTAAGTAAGCTACTAATAATTGATTGGTCTCTTGTTGTAGAAAATGTTGATTTATGAGCCATAAAAGAGAATCTCAGCCAAAAAAGAAATGCAACATCCTTATTTTGATGATCTTGACAAATCTCAGTTATGATTTGAAGTCATTATAAAAGAGCATGTGAAGCTTAGCGAGGCAATCTCAAGTTACTCAATTGAAGTTAACCTCATAATGAGAACCTATGATGTAGACATTTAAAAAGAATATCGAATGTATGAGTGACATTGTAAGAGATCTGTTAGAATGGAGTACCTAAGTCATTGTAATGAGATTTACTCAAATATTGAAATTTTGGAGTTCATGTTTGGTGCAATAGCACCTTGTTCTCTAAATGCCTTCAATAGGCAAATTTGCAAAATTTGAATTTTCAAATGTCAACAATGTGGAAAAGGTCATGTGAAGGTCATTTGTAATGTATTCAAAGTCTCAAATAGGTCATTAGGTGATTAGAGAAGTGATATTGCACAAAAGTTGTCATTTGGTGTAAAAATGCAAAACTTGCATTAGTTACACAATTGCAAAATTAGTAAATAAAGGATCATGTTTTCTGTATTTGCAACACTTTTCCCTTTTTATTTCAAGCTTGTGCGGATTGTTCAACACCTTATACTTTAATTTTTTATTATTTTTCTTCAAAGCAAGGAGTTAGGTAACTTTTGAAAGTATTTTGAAGTCTTTTAACTCAAATTTGAGGAAATAAGAACAATTTTATCATAACTAGTTTGTAAGCCTCAAAATAGTGTTTTGAGAGTCCATTAAGTTATAAGATTGCCATTCCATCGATGTAGGGATAAGTAGGGTGGTGGAATGAATTGCAATTAGGTGTTTTTCAATTTTAATATGTAAGAAAGGAGTGTCAATCTTCACAAAACCTCAAATGAATGAGTTTCAAACAAAGTTTCAACCAACAACTCTCTATCTCTTCAATTTTCACCCTTCACTCTGCCTTGTCTAGTAGGTCAGTAGACCCTGGTTTTAGAACTTTTCTCACAAAATTCTCAAATGAATTCACAAAAAAATGACTGATCTAGATACCCATTATTGAGTTACAACACATACTTAAAAATCAATAGTGACTGTCTTGGAACATGTGCATCAAAAATGACCTTCATTGTCCTAATTAGGATAACTAGGCCTAATTTACAAAGTAAAATACCTTTAAACATTCAACAACCCCCTGAAATTTTTGGGGCAGAAATTCTCATGTATCAAAACCCTCAAATCTGCAATTTGTCTTAGGAGAAACTCACTCCACCATGCCAAACCACAAAACCCTTATTTTATGCTAGTATGAGGAGGGTTTATTGAAAGGAATGGTTCCACACCTTACCAGAACATGCCACCACCTCAGACCTTCTTAAAATCCCCTACAAAAATTCAAAAGACAATCACCCAACCTCTACATGCAATATTTTATCAAAACCTAAGGTGAAACCTCATTTTTCATTCCCTTTACCATCAAAATCTACAGGGGTAGCAACACAAACCCCATAAAACTTATTCCATTTCACCAAATAAGCACCATAACATATAAACCAGACCCTCTTGAATCATTCCTCCGAGCCACAAAGATTACAATCGGAGGAATGAGTTAAATCTCCATTTTAAACTTCAAAACCCCTACATCTGCAAACTTAGACTCTCCCCTGCAATCTTGTAATAAAATGATTTTTACTAAATGAAATACCACTCAAATGGATTCAAAAGAGAGATAAAAAAATCCTCCATAGTTTCACATTGATTTCAGAGCATAGTGCAGTGGTACAGGTCTATGCAGACCTATAAGAGTGAGGAAAACACAAAAAACTAGTGAAAAATAGGAAAATCTTATTGTTATTGCTTCAATATTCTCCAACCAACCATTACAATGAGTTTCCATGCATTTTTAAAGGCTTCTCCACAAAAAAAACTGACCAACCAACTCTTAAATAAATTTTAAACCCCTTATGACCATTGGAACCCTAAGACATGACAATTTTGCATTTTTGTGCTGACAACAATTTGTCAACTTTTACAATTTTTCACCTTTTACACACAATGAATCCAAATCCCCATGATTATGTCCTAGTGCATGAAAATTGGTCTATTAGACCTTATTTAAACCAAAAACATGATCTCACTCCCAAAAAATGACTTTTCACCTATCTTGACAACCTTTGCCAACCTTGACAACATTTCAACATAATTTGCAACTTGGATTCAAAAGACCTCAAAGTTGATCTATTACATCAAGAATGGTCTCTTTGCACCTTATTAAGACTCAAAACCCCTAAACAAATTAGAATCCATCACCATGACTCATTTTTCATAAAACATCTAGAAAAAAACCATTAAAATGGAATGGTGCTCCTACACCACTGTTAAACTATAAAATTGGAAGATATGAAGGTCTTGAGACTTGATACACTATTTCCCAAGGTTATTCTATGGTTTGGAGTTTATTTCTTGATAGTTGCTTCACAAAATTGACCTAATTTAAGGCACTTTCTAGTGGAAAATTTATTGTTCTTAGAAACTTTCCAAAATAACCTCTTCAAAGCTTTTGTTTATGTATTAGTAGATCAAAATGGGTTTCTAAATATGTATTGGGTCTATGGAAACATGAAGACATTGAAAAAGAATCACAAAACAAGCAAACTACGCTGTCCACAAGGCCAATTAGGCTAAATTAAAGAAGCAACCCCCCTTTATTCTTCCTATCACATGCAAACCACCATTGTACAACATTAACCAGTCTACCAAACCACCAATTCTTCCACTTTTAGGGCATGATAAACCCTCTAACATAACAAACCCCAAAACACTCTTCTTTCACAAGTTAGGAAAGGGTTTATTGAACACCCATACTCCAAACCTTCCCACAACCAAGAAAAGTGTGAAACACCTTCAAAAAGGTCTGTACAAGCTTAAAAGCTCAAGAGATATTGTTTCCCCCAAATATTTCTTCAAACCCTAGCACTAAACCACCATTTTCCACTAAAAAATGCACCATTTGATATCTTGGGAATCATCTAAAAACCCTCTATTCACCTCCCTTGCACAAAAAAATTTGCACACATTTTTTTTAATCATAACTAAGCCTTTCCATCGAGTTACACAAGCATACAGTTGGTGGAAGGCTTAATATGACATTTTAATGCACTCAAAACCCTTAAAATAGGGTATATAGACCGACCCTCAGTAATTGGCTTCTAAAATGCACAAAATCACTTGAAATCCAACCAAACCAAAATTAAATTGTAGTTAAGTCTTCTTTCCACCAAATTCCATCCAAAAGAGGACACAATCACCCTATACAGAACTGTACAATTCTAGGAAACATCAGATTTTTGGTAAAAATATAGAAAAATGCAAAGAAACAATGAATTTTATTGATCTTCTTCTAAGTACATGGTACACTTACGCTAGGCATGGTACATATATGCTAGGAATGGTCCTATTTTGCACCAAAAAATGTGGACTTGCTCTAAGCTACGTTCGACTGGCTTGATCCCTTAAGAGTCCAAAGTGCAAAAGGGAAACAATCTTTGACGGGGTATTACTCAAAAAATGTGGCACTTACAAAATCTCTGTCAGAGCCTACAAGATCACATTGTGCCCCTATACAATAACCTCTCTCATTTTTTGTTTTCTTGGAGTGATTTTCCTATGGTGTCCAATTTTTACTTGATGGAAAAAGTGTCAAATGCAAATAGTGCAAAGTCGCAAAGTGGTGAAACTTTCGTTCTGCAACTTGTGTGACCAAAAGAATTGTTCCAACATATCTGAATAGGTATTTTTATGCTAGGCATGGTTCTCTTTCACATCCAAACATGCAAAGTCGCTCCAAGCTACATTCAATCGGATCGATCCCTTAAGAGTCTAAAGTGCAAAATAACTGTAAACTTTAGCATGTTGTTACTCGAATACACTGATGCTTAGAAAATTATCATTTGATCCTATGAGATTGCATTGGGACATTCTACAAAAACCTCTCTCAATTTTCACTATCTTGGAGGCATTTTCCCGTGGTGGCAGATTTTTAGTTGGGGAAAAAGTTGTCAAATACAAGTAGTTGAAAGTTGCAAAGTGGTGCAACTTTCGTTCTGCAACTCGTGTGACCAAATGGACTATTCCAACACATTTGAATATGTATTTTTACACTAGGCATGGTCCTCTTTCACACCCAAACACATGGAGTTTCTCTGACCTACATTTAACCGGATCGATCCCTTAAGAGTCCAAAGTGCAAAATGGCTGCAAACTTCAGCATGTTGTTACTCAAATACCGTGATGCTTAGAAAATTCTCATCTAATCCTATGGGATTGTGTTGGGCCCTTCTAAAAAAAAATTCTCAATTTTTGCTATCTCAGAGGCATTTTCCCGTGGTGGCGGATTTTCACTTGGGGAAAAAGTTGTCAAATGCAAGTAGTTGAAAGTTGCAAAGTGGTGCAACTTTCATTTTGCAACTCGTGTGACCAAACAAATTGTTCCAAACCATCTGAATAGGTATGTTTACACTAGGAATGGTCCTCTTTCACACCCAAACATGCAGAATCACTCTGAGCTACGTTCAACCAGATCGATCCCTTAAGAGTCCAAAGTGCAAGATGGTTGCAAACTTCATCATGTTGTTAATCAAATACCATGATGCTTAGAAACTTATTATCTGATCCTATAGGATCGCGTTGGGCCCCTCTACAAAAACCTCTCTCAGTTTTTTCTATCTTGGAATTGTTTTCCCGTGGTGAGAGATTTTCACTTGGGGAAAAGGTTGTCAAATGCAATTAGTTAAAAGTTGCAAAGTGGTACAACTTTTGTTCTACAACTCATGTGACCAAACACACTATTCGAACATGTCCAAATAGGTATGTTTATGCTAGGAATGGTCCTTTTTTACACCCAAACATGCGGAATCCCTTCAAGCTACATTGAACCAGATCGATCCCTTAAGATTCCAAAGTGCAAAATGGTGCAAACTTCAACATGTTGTTACTTGAATACCATGATGCTTAGAAAATTCTCATCTAATCCTATGGGATCATGTTGGGCCACTCTACAATAATCTCTTTTGGTTTTCGCTATCTCAGAGGCATTTTCCCGTGGTGGTGAATTTTCAATTGGGTAAAAAGTTGTCAAATGCAAGTAGTTGAAAGTTGCAAAGTGGTGCAACTTTCATTCTGTAGCTTATGTGACCAAATGGACTATTCCAACACATCTGAATAATTTTTTTTTATGCTAGGAATGGTCCTCTTTCACACCCAAATAGGTAGAATCGCTCCAAACTATGTTCAATTGGATCGATCCCTTAAGAGTCCAAAGTGTAAAATGACTACAAACTTAAACATCATGTTACTTGGATACCATGATGCTTATAAAATTCTTGTCTGGTCTTATCAGATTATGTTCGGCCCCTCTACAATAACCTCTCTCATTTTTTGTTATCTCAAAGTGGTTTTCCTGTGGTGGAAAATTTTCACTTGATGGAAAAAGTGTCAAATACAACAATGCAAAGTTGCAAAGTGGTGCAACTTTCATTCTGCAACTCGTGTGAGCACATGGAATTTTCCAAAATATCTGAATAGGTATGTTTATGATAGGCATGGTCCTCTTTCACACCCAAACACACAGAATTTCTTCGAGCTACGTTCAACTAGATCGATCCCTTAAGAGTCAAAAGTGCAAAATGGCTGCAAACTTTAGCATGTTGTTACTCAGATACTGTGATACTTAGAAACTTCTTGCCTAATCATATAGGATTTTATTAGGCCCCTCTACAATAACCTCTCTCAATTTTTTCTATCTCAGAGGCATTTTCCAGTGGTGGCGAATTTTCACTTGGGGAAAAATTTGTCAAATGCAAGTAGTTGAAAGTTGCGAAGTAATGCAACTTTTTTTCTGCAACTTGTGTGACCAAAAGGATTGTTCAAATACATTCGTATGGGTACATTTATGTTAGGAATAGTCTTATTTCACACCCAAACATGCGTAATTTCTCCAAGCTACATTCAACCGACTTGATCCCTTAAGGGTCCAAAGTGCAAAATGGAAGCAAACTTTGACGGGTTATTACTCAAAAATTGTAACACTTACGAACTCTTTGTCTGAGCCTACATGATCATGTTGATCCCCTCTAAAATAACCTCTCTCATTTTTTGTTATCTCAGAGTCATTTTCCTATGGTGTCCAATTTTCACTTGACTAAAAAAGTGTTAAATGCAAGCAGTGTAAAGTTGCAAAGTGGTCCAACTTTCATTTTGCAATTCGTCTGACCAAAAAAACTACTCCAATGCATCCCGATAGGTATTTTTACGCTAGAAATGGTCCTCTTTCACACCCAAACACATGGAATTGCTCTGAGTTATATTCAACTGGCTTGATCCCTTATGATGGAATGCAAAACAATTGAAAAGAGAAACATACAAAAAATAGTTGAGAAGTCTGAGTTTTCCACACAATAAGTGTATGATCATTGGTGCAGAGCACTTTTTTACTTCATTTGATGAAGAAGGTCTAGTTCATGGTTTTAGTCATGAAAATGTCAAATAAGGCCATGATAGGCCATTTTGTAATCTTTCTTTTAGTTTTGAGTTAGTGTGGGGCCATTTGAGTCAATTATGTAAGTATGATAGGGAGTAGGAATAAGAAAATAGCATTGGTAAAGGCATTGGAAGAGATTACTAACACTTCCCCTCTTGAAAATTTAGAATTTAGGCCTTAAAAGCAAGGCTAGATGAGGTGAAAATAAGAAATTGCTTGAGAATAAGTTAGAATAGGCTAGAAATAGGGCGAGGTTGTGGAGTTTGATGTTTTCAAAAGTATGTTATGGCATGATGCCCTAGTTGGGAAAAGAGGGGTTTTGAATGAAAAATAGAGGTTTTAGGGAGTAAAAGTGGGTAAAGTTAGGGGGCAACATAATTTGGTGGTCAATTAAGTTTGTGTAGGAAAAATGAAGAGTGTTGGAAGATGTTTTGAGGTTGTATGAGGTATGGATATGGGGTTTTCAATAAACCCTAGTGAAATTTGAGAAAAGTGAGGGTTTAGAGGATAGTGGGGTTAGAGGGCCAATCATGCCCTAAAAATTATGGATTTTGTGGATTTGTAGACTGGTGAATGCTTCCCAATGGTTTTTCGCAATTGGAAGAGTGATTGAGAGGGTGTTTCTTTGTTAAATAGACCTATTTGGGGGTCTAGGACAACATTGAGTCCATTTCTTATTTGTATTATAAATTATAACTTTCTTTCTCCTAAGTCTATTTCCTATACAAGAAATAATATTGTAAAAATTTGACATATAAATCTTTTAGTGTGTTTATATGGTGACAGATGAAGAACATAACAATTCATTTTCTACTATCAAGATTATGCTATGAAAATGTTTAAAGACTATTCAAGATAAATGTTTGTATGATGATTTGTCAAGAAGTTAACTACTTCATCTACTTTGAATGGTTACAGGACATAATAACCAGACCAAAATAGCCCTGGACAGAATAACCCGGTCATAATAACCCAAGGAAAAAAAACCTAGGTCATAATAACCCAAGCCAAAATAACTTATGGTTAGAATAACCCATGGACAAAATATCCTCGTAAGAATATAGAGAAAGGAAAATAAAGTTTATAAATTACATGGGTTATTATGTCTATGGGTTATTTTGACCACAGGTTATTTTGTCCATGGGTTATTATGACCCTGGGTTATTTTTTCCTTGGGTTATTATGATGAGGTTATTGTGTCCAGGGTTATTGTGGTTGGGTTATTATGTCCTAATGCCACTTTGAATATTATGTTTTGCAAGTGTTGTGAATATTATGTATCCTTTGCTTAATTGAGTTGTTCCAATCAAAGGATTAAATATATTGGAATCTTTTTATGAATCATTTCATGGAATACCAATTGAAAACGTATTTTTTTCTTTTAGATAAATTTGTTTACCATCAATCAATTAATATTCAAGATAAACCATGAAGGACAACAATGATCAATGCTAGGGCTAACCAATTAATAAGTATACACATGAATAAGTCAAGCATGTACATGTGAATAAGGGAGGCACAAGTACTCAAAAACACATTAGCCTTGAAGTATACACATGAATACATAGTATATAAAAATTGATACAAAGTATATGCACGAATACAAGGTATACACATGAAAGCACGTAAGTCGAAAAGTATACATTGGAACACACATAAGTCACAAAGTATACATGTAAATTGTAAAGCTTATAGACTTGAATTCGCGTAACTCATATCTATTGAACCATGAATTTATAATACAAATATGGACATCATCGATAAAAAATATTTGTATTAACCAAATAGCCATGTAGGCATACATCAATATATGTCAATATAAGTATGAAATATAGGTACAAAATAGCCATATAGGCATACAATGTCAAATATATCCAATACAAAATATGTACAAAACTGCCATGTAGGCATACAACAAAGGGCTCTGGAATCAAAAGTCATTGCTCTCCATGCTCTTGAAATAAAATCTTTCCCTTTGCTTGTCGATTGGATGGTAATACATCTGTCACTCATTTATGCTACGCTTGAGGAGTGCTCTTGTTGCTCGTCCTAGTGTTTAGTTCTTGGTGAAGTTTTATCTATTACAATAAGAAGTAAATACATTAATATATAGAAATTACATTATAAAAAATGATATATTTAACAAAATAATCACTTACTGCCATCTGAGGATCACTCTCCATGAGGGAAATATTCACATGCCCAAGCTGAGGCATGTTGAAGCCCTGTATAAACCATCCAAATAGAAATTAAACTATGAATCAACAATGGTTTCCTTTTTCACTAACTAGCATCTATAATAACAAATGTAAATTGAAATTTAGTAATTTTCCTCATGCTTCCCCTATCAGATTCATTGAGGATTCTATAGCAGATGATACATCGATCTCCATTACCCTCATCACATTCAAAGGTGTTTTCGCTTGCAACATTTGAAAATAAAACAACAAATTATGCAATCTCAAAAACTACAATAGTATCAATCCACGTCATGACTTATAATGTATGAGATAATGAAAGAAAATGAGCAATTTCATTAAACTATATATTTCTAACTATCATTCTACCATTCTATCCATATCTTGTTCGAAGTACGCTTTTAGGCTTTACTCATAGTAGAAAGCGCTCATGGAACCATTTGATAAAAAAAATTCATAGACATGTACGATAATTGTGGTAGCATAGAGAAGGTAGTGAACTATTTGAAAAAATGCCTTAAAGAAATCGGGTCTCATGGTGATGGAATTCCATTACAAACAAATGGCACGCCATGCACTCCATCACCATAAGACGATTTTAAGAAATTTTTCAAATAGTTTGTTGCCTTCTCTATGGTATTATTGCTTAATATTATGCTTTGATAGAAATTTTTCCAAGCATCCATAGTTTGTTGGAAAGAACCTATTTTGGGCTTTTAGCCATAGCAGCAAGGAAGTGGGTAGTTTGATAAAATTTCGTAGTAGTACACATGGCTGGAAAATGTGGTATCATAGAAAGGGTGGTGAGTTATTTGAAGAGGTCGCCTCGAAGAAAGGGTCCTCACGCAGATGGAACAAGCAACTCCATCACCATGAGATACCAGATTTCGGGCTGGAATTTTTCAAACTACTAACTGCCATGTCTATGCTATTGCTTACTATTATGCTTTGATAGATTTTTTCCAAGCATCCATAGTTTGATGGAAAGCACCTTTTTTAAGATTTTAGTCATAGAAGTGAGGAAATGAACTATTTGATAAAAATTCCTCGGCAGACATGTATGGAATGTGGTAGCATAGAAAGGTGGTGAGCTTCTGCGCGTCTCAAAGAAATTGGGTCTCATGGTGATGGAAATCACCATGAGTTCTTTGAGGCATTTTTTCAATAAACTCATTACCTTGTCTATGCTATTGCTTACTAGTATTCTTTCATATATTCCTTCCAAGCATCCATAACATAGACAAGGAAGTGAATTGTTTGAAAAGATCTTGAGCAGTAAAAAGTGGTCTCATGGAATGCCATGACAAGCAAATGAAATTGGAAGCTAATCCTAAACTTATTAATTATGCTATGTGATGTAATTGCATCACTTCTTATGTTGACTTTCTAAACAACTATATTGTAGTTGAAATTTTGTCATCTATCAACATCTAGTTACTAGTTATGGAATGTGAAGTAATGCTTTAAGTTTGAATGATGTGCAATGCAATGCAATCAATGATATGAATATAAACTAAGAAAATCTATTAAGTATAATTCATTAGTTAAACTCTTTATTCTATTACTTGCATGTAGGTTTGAGTAAATCCATTGGAATTGGGAGGTGTTCCCTCGAAACCTCCAATATTAGCCTATTCAACATCCAAAATCACATATTAAAATACCATTCATAAAACAATGCTATTAACATGTAATAAATTTATAATTGTTTACTAGTTACATACCCCACTGATCTAGGTGTACTATAGAAATAAGCAGATGTAGGGTTGGTGTATCCAGTCTCAACATTGTGACTCTACAATTTTATTAAAACCATAAAACTAAATTAGTTAATCTTGCATTTCAAAATCAAAATTTAATGAATTAAATTCAATGAACATGTTAACTTTTACCTGATTATCAATGCCATATGCCTCATGAAAAATTTTAGCTGCCCTCTCCATCTCAATAGCTGCAGACGGATCCTACATAGTAGCCTCCTGAGTGTCCGTGGGGTCATATGAACAAGTCACCCCATAATATTTACACACATGGGTTCAAAGGCCACCACTCAAAGACTCCCCTGGATGGCATTGTAGAATAGGGCTAGCATGTTGTATGACACTCTGGGTCAAAGTGTTGATCATCTACAATGTCTCTACGTTGACACTCTCCTTCACGATGGAAGGGATAACAATGTGCTCATGAGGCGGCCTACCGAGATGTCGTATCCCTTGCCATGTAGGATCTGACTATGCACTGGGTCTATCCTGATCCGACCCACCACCTCTCCCTTGGAAGTCCCTCATATCAAAATAATTTGGGTTTTTGTTCAATATGAACTCATAGTATAGTTTCCTAAGGAAATACTACCAGACTTCACAATTGTTGCACGATGGGTGATCAAAAACCATGTACCACCTATCTTAAAAAATTTCCTAATTTTTTGGTGGTGGCACTAATGAATAGGAAACCTCTTTGCATTGAGGGTAAGATTTTGATTTGTGCATGGGTCAGTGAATAATGAGCAAAAATCACCTTTTGTAATTTTTAAATCCTTTACATATTTATATGATAATTTATCTATGTAACAAGCCCTAGTTGCTTGCCTCCTATCTTGCCATCTAGTTATTTGTTTGCTAATTGAATCTACATTTTTAACATATCTTTCAATGAAGTTTCTAGGATCATTCTTTATATGGTTGAACCATTTGGATTGCTCAACCTACTAATTAAATCCTCAAGTTATTTTTTGTTGTTTTCAATTTCACTCATTAAATTTTGTTGAGTGTCAGGAGGGTGTTGAGGGATTGGTGGAGGAGGTTGTTGTTGTGGTTGATTTTTTTGTTTAGGATTTTGTTGTTGAGGATTTTATTACTCTGCTTGTTGAGGATT